>SNQJ01S0054020.1:27188-48037 GCA_010110895.2 Picea sitchensis
TGTCTAATTTCACTTTGACTTAGGAGATTTAAGTCAAAAGTGAAATTTGGTCATTTAAGCCTAATTTGACAATTAATTCACTTTGTGGGTGAATTAATAGACATAAAGTGAAACTATGGAAACTTAAGTAAAGTGGGTTTTGATTAGGGATGAGATGAGATGATCTCAACCATTGATTAGGGATGAGATGAGATGATCTCATCCACCCAACTTTTAGGTTTCCTTATGCTCCCTTAAGGAGGGCACAAGAGGTAAAGGAGAGGTCATTCACTCATTTGTTCACTTGGAGAGATTCAGAGAGAGCAAGAGGACGAGGTTTCAGGGATTGGGAGAGGAAAGGTTGGGCACCTCCTTGCATGGAGGGCTCATGGAGGCTTAGTGCCTAGTTTATTTAGTGGGGAGCTTCTAGTTCTGAGGAGGGCGCACTTGAGGAGGAGGGCGCATCATCAGTGGGGAGTACTTAGAGAGCTCAAATTGCAGTAAGGTCTGTTTCAGAGGGAGGCTACACTTCAGTATCGGAGTACTGTGGAGGGGTTTCTTTTTCAGAGCTTCCAGTTGGCATTTGGCTCCATTTCAGTGGTCTTGGCAACATTTCTGGGGGGCGCACCATCCTAGGGCGCTCTTGCTTCATTTGGACTTGTATTTCAGATTGTATCAAGCTGCTATTGTATCAGGTTCATCTATATTTTGTACTTGCTGTATTCCACCATCTATTCTCCTCATATATAAACATATATTCCAAACTGGTTTTCCCCGGGGGGTTTTTATCCAGGGTCATGTTGACCAAAAATACCTGTGTTAAATTTCATGTGTGTTAGAGTGTAGAACTACTGTATTTTCAGCTGTAAAGATCTCTAGGTGTGTTACATTTATTTTAGTATGCATGTGCTAACCCTTGGTGACTAAAAGTACATGCTAGAGCACCTAAAATTGTGAATGTAACGGTAACAAATCAGCAAGAAGTTCCTGAACTGTTGGTTTTCCTAAAACAGCAGCAAAACCTTCATTGACAGTTGAAACTTAGAGCCAACTTGAGGTCAAAGACAGACCTAGTTGGCAGCTTGATAGGACCTGAAAAATCTTCATCAAAACCATTAAATAGTTTCCATTCACAAACTATGTGCCAAAATGTTTTATATGAAGGAGCATTTAGAAGGATGTATGTCTATTTTGTCAATCATTATGCTAGGATCACCATAGATACCCAAAACTTCAGGGCGCCCTTACTAAAAGATGCCAAGTCCCTTATCTTTGTCCGAAAAACCTGAATGCTGTGCCAAATAGTGAGTGACCTTGAAGCTACAAGTGCTTGCTGGATCTGATCTTCTGTAGGCCGAACTGCTACAAGTGTTCAACTGTTACAGGCTGTAAGTGCTCTCATGATAAGGCATATGGTGGTTTATTAACTGTGGATTTAATGTATGGCTTAGTTGTGCAGGTCTGGTCTGGAACAATATCAGCCCAAGGGATTTATGAGCACAAACCTTAAGACAGCATATAGCCATTCTACAAAAATGCTAGCCTATCTCTTCTGTGTTTTCAAATAAACTGGGTTTGGGCGTAAGTCATATCCTTTGCACAGAATGACTGATATATTCTTCAATTTTTTGTATAGTGATTTTAGATCAGGTTTGCCAGGATCAATCTCCATACACCCCCTTTTACCATGGACCAACATCACAACTATCCTGCTCAGATCTAAAGGCTGATTCCCAAGACTGGTGCTATAGGATATCTCCAGCCTCTGTAGCACTGGCCATACAGATCTTTAGATTGTGCTTTTACAGCTTTTTAACACTCCTTAACTCTTGTTTTCTTGACCCCACAGATGAATCATGACTCCAAGGTATACCCTGTATAGAGTTATCCAGATCAGTCTTAAAAACAACAGGTAGAATCTAGAGGTGCTGCTTTAGATATGACTTCAAAATGCAGCCTGTTATCACAATATCTAGCACCTTTGTGCAAAGCCTTTCACAAGGGCTAAGACAAGTGTAACATGGAAGTGTTACCACTGTCACCATAGCAATCACTTCCCTCGTTTTAGTGAAGGATGAACTCCAACATAAGGGATGCTTCCCTAGTAACCTCAAGGAATACTATAGCAAGATGGAATCAAGTCCACGGCCTACTATATTAGTTACTCAAACACACCACTACTAGATCAAGGTTTTCAAGGCAAGTATGAGGTGGTTGAATCAAGCAATTTATAGATTTGTATGTGTGAAGTATCCAAGACAATTAATGATATCTATGATATTAAAATAGGTCAAGAAGGTACCCCAAACACTACAAATGAAAGAAAAAGGTATAGATGTTGCAGAACTTATGTAAAAGATGATAATCTTCAGCAATGTATCAAGTTACAACAGCAGCAATAAATAAGACCTTTAAACAAGTTAAAGATCAATGAACCAAGGGCTGAAAACACAAGTTAAACTAGGGTTTCATAAACAATTATTTTCTGAAATGATGAGAGAAAATAACAGCCCTAACTATGCAAGACGTCCAGGCTGAAAATTTGATTAGCAATGCAATAAATGATGACAAGATATACTTTGGATAAAAATGCCAATCAAACCCTAGAAGTAGTTCTGGCTGAAAATTAAAGGGTAATTGCTACAAACCCTAATCTAACCCTAGAACAATAAAAAAAGGTAGATTTAGCTTTAAGGACTTACTGAAGGGAGTTAAGACTAGTGACATTTATTCTTTTTGGGCTTATGGAGTCAAACTATGAAATTTATTGAAGACAAAGGTGAAACATGGACTTTGGATAAAACACTAAGGTAGCCCACTACAAACCTTAGAATTTTATCCTATAGAAAGACGACTAGGGTAGTCCAATACAAACCCTAGAAAATTGTTCTATGTCCTTTAACAAGCTTTAAAGACAATATCAAGGGAAGGTAGTCCACTACAAACCTTTTTGGGGTTTACAAGATAGCATCTATTCAAGAAAAATACAAGGAAAAGTCCAAATGCCACTTGTGTTTTGACATCCTTCTACCAGGGTTGCAGGGTCAATGGTGTAGAAATTTCCCATGTTGTCATCTAGATACATTATCTCAACCATGGGAGTTTGGGGAGTCTCGACTTGGTATCGCACAACAAGTTCTCTGTAGAGGGTGACAAAACCTCTTTCCGGGTGAAGGCACATGCTCATCTTGGAGGTTCGAGGATTCTTCTATCTTTGGTTGTTGGGGGGGGAACAAAGTCATTGACTTTATCAATTCTTGGTTTGCAATCATCATTTTCCTTGTGAATGACAAAGTTAGTACCCTTTTTGGGTACCAACTTGAAAATGAGATTACAACACTTGCAATCTCATTTTCAAAGCAATTTATTTCACAACATAGCATCTCAAGTTTACTTTTCAAGCAATCTCAAAGTTGTGTTATTCATGTTTCAAGCAAGTCACTTTCAAGCAAATTTACCTTTCAAGTTTTGCAATCATATTTTAAGGCAATTTACTTTTCAACTATTTTGACATTTCAAGGAAGTTACTCTCAAGCAACTCACTTTTCAAGCAACATCTTTCAATGTGGATATCTCATGTTCATTGGTTTAGGATCTAACTTCTCTTTTGTATAGTTGTAATATCATTTAAGTGGTTATTCTTTTATTTCATGATATGTTTCAATTATTTCATTTATGAATTGATGCGAGTTGAATGTTTCATTATCTAACTATTCTTTAGTTTCTTTTATGTATTTTGTGCAATTATCTAATTTATCATTTTCATTGTAAGCTATCTTACCATATTCAATTTGTATGTTTCATTTTGTAATTATCTCAAGTGTAAAGTAATTTCTTGTTGATAGCCTATCACATTGTTTGTTTCTTGTATAATTGTACTTAATTCTTTTGTTGTATAATTTAATTGACCCCTTGTCCAACCTCTAGGCACTAGTCTTAGTTGACCTTAGGGAAAGGTTTGATTTTCATTAAAAGATTTGCATTTGCATTTGCATTGTTGCTTGCCATATAGGTGTTAGTTTTTAGCTCGAGAGGTACTCCGCATGTTTTGTCTTGTGTGCGGATGTTACCTTAATATTTACACTACCAGACACTTAACTTTGTAATAGTTTTTATAAAGTTGTTTTAAGTGGTTCTTTTATTAAAGTGACTTTTTAATAAAGTGTACCTTCTATTTTTAAAGTGACTTTATTTTCATAAAGCACTTATGTAATAAAGTAAAATCACGTTAATATTTCAAGTGATTCATTTTCGAGGGAATGGATCATGACCCTTGATCTTGAAAAAGGCAAGATCTAATCTTGGCCTTTGGATCTAGGGTTGGGAAGGTGAAAAGACACTTTGGAGGGAAAAATGTCATTTTCAGATTATAAAAGAATGCATTGGGTAGTGTGCAAGACATGTCGAATGTTGAGAAGACATCGGGAGGATGTTGAGAGGACATCGGGAGGAGAGTTAGAGAGATTTTCTGAGCATGCTTGAGAGAGGAAAGTGAGCAGCAAGAGAGCACGTTTTCTAAGGAAAGGAAGGCACAAATCCTGAGAAAAATTTTCTGTGGGTTTTTGGCCGAAATATTTTTCTGCTGTGGGAGGCCGTACTGTACGAATCTGTACAGTCCATACGATTCTATACAATTCGTAGAGTCGTATGGATTTGGCACGAAAATCGAGGCATTTCGAGCACGGATTTCGAGGCAGATTTCTGTTTTTTGTTCGCTGTTTTTGGGCCGTATGGAACAATCCGTACATCTGACTGTGGGCACGAAAAACGAGGTACTGAGGAGGTCGTACAACAGTACAGTTTTGGCACGAAAAACGAGGCAGATTTCTGTGGGACAGATTTGGTGCTGTGAGGTATTTTCCTTGGTTGGAAATGTGGTTTTGCTGTTTTTTTGTACTTTCCTGAAGCATAATAATAAAATCTCTCTCTCGTTGGGTTTCCCCACATTGGGGTTTTCCCTGGCATTTGCCTAAATTTCTGAGTGTTATGGGTTGTTGTCCATTGTGCTATTTCCGCTGCTATTTTTCTTAGCAATGTGTATTTCTGCTTATGGAAATTTCTGAATGTGAGTTTTTGCATTTATGAAGTTTATGAAGACAGATATCTCTATGTTTCTAAGTGTTTGATAGAATTTTAGTTTGTTGATTTTAGTCATTAAAAATCTACATGGTATTAGAGCTGGTGCTCTGAAGTTTAGTGGGCAACATTTGGCACTTGGAACAACAAGTGATTTGTTGTTGTATTTGCTTGAAGAAGGCAGAAAAGGTTCTTTGTCAGGTGGACAAAGATGACTTCCAGCATCAGGTTTGAAGATAGATTGGAGGGGATCTTCAACTACCTGCAATGGAAGGTTAGAATCATCAGTGTTCTCAAGGAGAACAAATTGTGGTTGTTTGTGAACACCGTTATGCATGTACCTGCTTCAGATCCCATAGCTCTTGATGTTCATGAGATGAGGGAAGCCAAGACTCAGAGAATCATCTTGGACGGGGTCAGAGACCACCTTATTCCACACTTGGCTGAGAAGAAGATAACCAATGAAATGTGGGTTGCACTGAAAGGCTTGTATGAGGCTAAGAACGAGAACCGAAAAATGGCTCTCTGGGACAAGCTCAATGGAGCTAGGATGGTCAAAGGAGAGAGTGTGGCCACCTACCTCACCCGGGTTACACAGGTGAAGGACGAGTTGACAGCTGTTGGAGAAGTCATTGACTGACTTGGACTCCTCATGGACAAAGACCTAGCAAAACTTGTTCAATTGAGCTGAAACTTGGTCCAAGGGTGTAGGGGGTCTCTTTCCATTTCTTTTGAGTGCTCACACCCCTATCAAAATCCCTAAGGACCAAATTTTTACATTTTTACATCAAATTTAATTAAAATTATCATTAAATGGGTAATTTTAATAAATTAAAAAAAACTACTTAGACTCGACGAAATTCCGCAAGACTCTGGAAGATGTCTAGCCTGGTCATTTACAATATTTCTAGACCCTAGTCACTCATTGGGCTTGATCATTAGAACGCCTTTCACCACTTTGGAGGATTATTGTGAGTGAAAAACTCAAGGGTAATTAAAAATTACCTGAGGATTAAAAACACTCTATGAAAGGACTTCCCTAATGATAAAGTCCTAGGCAACTAACCTAAAATATGACGCATCTTGACTCATTACATTATTATCCCCCGCAGGGGAGCGGAAATTTCGATTACAAAAATACGTGCCATGGGAAAAAATGCCTTGTAGAACCAGAAAGTCTTCGACTTTGTTGCACCATCAGGTACATAGCTTCATGGAACATGGAGTTGACCCCCTAGTCGAAATAGGTGGTCAATAGAGGTGACAATGGGTCTAGACTTAGGTTTGTGCCTCCAAGGACATGCCAAGTGGGTTGGAGACTTCACCACGCTTGTAGGTGTGTATTAGGATGGCAACAAGTGGGTAACAGAACCCATGGAAATATATTTCCCTCTCCCTGACAATGACCCTTTAAGACAAAACAAAGATATAAGGGATTGAGCTTTGAGGAGTTTGTGACATTGGTAATTAATGGTCATATTAAATTCTTAAAGTAAAAGTTGACATTCTCCTTTATCTTAAGGTAAGATTAAGGAGAATGTCAAGTTGTACTTAGATTTTTAATATTACCATTAATTGTTTCATGATGTTTGAGAGTGGTTCCAACCTCATCAGACTTCATATGGAGAAAGTGGAATTCATATCCCATTCAGAATTCAACAGACTTAATAGTTTTCATGATTTTAGTATTGGTGGGATTGTAGCGTTTCCACTGGATTCTATCGTGTATGAGAGTATGGGATTGGCATTAGTTGATACCACCAAGCTATGGGATTTTGCATCATGTAATCATCTATGAGAGTTAATATAGACATGGGTCTCCTTTTAAAATGTCATTTATTTGTATCATTCTTATTTTCTTGCAAGATAATATATACATATATATATATATATATATTTTATATATATCGTGTTTCCCCCACATACCCATTTTGGAAACTTGTGCATGTTTCCACATTTTGTGCAACTTAGCAGTATCTCCACTTATGTGTAAATCTGGTATTTTTTTATATCTCTATATAGCAGTGTTTATATTAGGTGTAAATCATATATATATATATATATATGGATTTGTATCTATATTTGGTCAACATATTGTATTATTACTATTATTTTCATAAAGTATTATAATTTCTTTTCAAACAGACATTTGGTGATGTTAGTTTTACCCATATTACGACATCTCCCCCATACTGGACTTTAGAAGCACCTCTTGGACCAAAAATATAGTGTAAATTTCAAATATAATACATAGCTGAGCTAAGTCCACTTGGAACTTAGGGACTAAGTATCATCATAAATGGGCATTAGTGCCTCTTTCATATTGTCTCGAATAATTATGAAACTTTCCTATTACTTGATTTTTCTCAAGTGGAACAGATTATATTGTTCAAAAAGATTATTGTTTTTTATTCATTTCCAGATCATTGATTAAAAATGTTTTACCACTTTATTAGCAGAAAGATCCTATTTTTATATCCTTGACAATAAACTTCTAAAGGTACTTTGGGGTTGACATAAGTTCAATACAACAACATGCTAAAGAATATGACGAGCTTCAACATATACGAGCTGAAATACGGTAAAGTTTTATCTTATGAAACTTGGGAACTTCAGTTCTTTATTTTAGAAATGAGAACCCAAAAGCTATTACCTTCTTTTTTTGTTATTTTATAATTTATTTGCAAACTTAGTTTGCCCATTCTAAGTTGTCTCTTTAGAAAATATTTAGTCGAGTCTTGCCATTGAAGAAGCATGAAGTTTTCTTTGTTTTCATATGGACTAAAATGAAAGTATGTTCCTCCAAACCTCAATCAAGATAGAGCATGAAAAACTTAGTAAAATATTGCTGCATTTTTCATCAAATATGTGATAGAATATATGAACGTTTAAATATTAAAATTATGTCTATTACAGGTTACATATTTTCATGTTTCTCATAACGAGTATATAGTTGTGGATAGTCATTATATACTAAGATATAATATATAGTTCAGGATGACATAATTTAGAATTCATGATTGTTTTATAAATGTATGTATAGACCATAGTAGCAAGATTCCACTGTATTGGCATTTGTTATATGGAAATTTGGCAAAATAATATGAAATTTGATGAATTTTACATATAGTAGGGATATGCTACTGGTTAACGCAATTTTCTGCACTTAATAGTGATCTGAAAAATGGCTCAAAATTTGTTATTAGCAGTCTAGGACAGATCTGAAAACAACTTTAAATTTGCACAGAAAATGGTTAATTATATGAATTTCTGCCCCTTTTGTGTCACTAGCAGAATCCTCTCTTTTTGGGCTGGTGCATGCCAACCACAGGGGGTATCCCTAGCCTCTTAGCTTGCTGACCACCACCTGCAAATATGCAAAACAAGAGAAAATAACAGCAGCAAATACAAATAACAACAACAATAATAAAGAGGTTTATGGCTGTTTTGGACAGCCAAAGTTTTAAAGATATAACTTTTAATGTTTTTGGTGGAATTTCTTAGTTCATTAGCTCAGAAATCAACAAATAAAACACGTAGACAGCGATATCGAACAACAGAAAAATTGTTCAAATGATATTCTAAAAACTTCTGCAAATAAACATTTCACAACTCAATACACCAACAAGAGAGAAGGCCCAGTACAAGCACGTCAAACTTTATTTCTGCAAGTGTTTAGAGGCTGATTGCGCCAAGGAAACAGGAACAAAAATTGTAGTAGTGATCCTTGCATACAAACAGAAAGCTAGAGAGAGAGAGAAGAAGAGATGAAATTCTGAAGTGTAGAGCCATTGTGTAATGTTCCCAAGCCAAGATGCAAGGAACATCACGGTTTTGGGTGTCTTTTTAAACTTTTATTGGTTGTGGCATTTCGTCAAACACTTTTCTTATAGTGATTCTTTAGGTTACGCTTAGGGTTTTACTGATGGTTTATATGGGTGTTTGCAGCAATAAACAAGAAGATACAATCATGGAACATACCTCAACCATATGCAAGATCAACAAGATGATAGACAAGCCAAAACACTACAGATCTGATTTTATTCATAATAATAGAAGACCCTGCTACAATGAAGATGCTGATTTGGAATGCTCAACAGATGGCTCCAAATAAGAAGATAGACAATAGAAGCTGCTACAAAATGCTCCCACAAGAAGACTACAAGCCTCCAAAGGCTGAACACACCATAAGTACCAATACAAGGAAGATCTGGGTCGTATGAAGGGTCAATCCCCAAGCTAGAAGATGCCACGCTTTGCTGGAACCCTGAATCTCCTCAATAATTCGGCCCTGCTGCCAAAGATGCCCAATCACTCCAATAAATATGCCAAACAGTACATCGGGTGATGACAAGAACAATCCAGGTGCTCAAATCTCCAAAGCCACTCTCAAACCCTATGGATTTGACTCTCCTCCAAGGAATGGTGCGCCCCCCTGGATGCTTGAAACCCTAATAATTCGACCTCTCTCCTAGAGACCTCCAACAACTCCAATCCACTAGAATGATAGATCGGGGCACGACAATGAAAACCCAAGTTCTCAACTAGGCAAAACACTTGCTAGACCCATGGATCTAGCCACCCTCCAAAATGTGGTGCGCCCTCCTCTTGGGAAATCGTCCCACTCTCAATACAAATGAATCCACCACCAAAACACCTTCGGAATCCACCAAGAATGATTCTATGACACTTGCAAAGGAAACCCAGTACCTGGAATTCCCAAAATCACTTCTCCTCAGCTAGAACGAATCCTCCCTCAATGGATGGTGTGCCCCTCTTGCTGGAAACCCCAACTGGTGCGCCCTCTCTCTCTCTCTGCACCTGCAACTGATGTAGAATCCTCCTGCAATTGAGTAGATCTGGAACTAGAATGGTGTGGGAGCGTATTGCATCTCCGAGACCAAGCTTGGGACAAGCTAGGTGGAATCTTTCACAACCAAATCGTCCTTTAGGGTTTGTTAAGTCAAAACCCTCAAAACCCCCAAGAGATGGGCGCTCTAACTAGAAGCCAGATATCCAAAAGATAGACATAGATGAATTCCATCAATAGAGGCCCTTGCCTTTCCTTTATAATTCCTACTCACCTTCTCCCTCCAAAGTGACCTTCATTTTATTAATAATTAATTAATTAATTAACCTTTTTACCTCTGAAAAGCGCCTTATCTCTCCTTGTGGCTTCCCTGGCCACTAAAAGTCACTTCTAGCCATCCCATCCTATAGTGTTGCTCCTCGCGATTCCAATGAGCTATTACACTGAGAGGTTCCTCCAAGTAATGTGCCCAAGAAGACCTCTTCAGTGAATTTAATTGACTTATAGCTCAAAATACTCAAAAACATGGAAATCGTCGGAATGCAACGAAACCAAAGCCAATCTATGCGGAATGGATCATAATGATGAAATGGGGTGAGCGATGCAAGCTGGACCCCAAAATGCCTCTCAATAATCCCTGTACTCGCTATAACATCCATTTGGCTACTTTGGTCATCATAAACCTCTGCAATGTAGTGATGTCCCAAAGTGGGGACATTACATACTGAAGTAGAACATCCAACCCTTGTACAATGAAAAGCACTTGAATATATAGATAAATGAGTCAAGAGGGGGAGAGGATTTAGCTAAGTTGCACAAAACGGGGAAACGTTTCCAAGTTTCCGAAACCGGGACGGTATGAAACAGGCCCCCCCAAAATGGAAACGTCTGAGGAACGTCGGGGGAAATGCCGTATATAAAAAAATTAAAATATATATAGATATATATATATATATATATACTTTTTTTAAAAATAAGACATTATATTGCAAGAAAAACATTATGATGCAAAAAAAATGCAATAAAAAATGCAATAATGATGCAAGAAAAACATAGAAAATGCAAAAAAAAATATATTTGATTGTTTAGGGGCTCCATGGCCTCCCCCCTTTTTTTTTTCTTATTTCGCCTCAAAGACGCGCGAAATGCTCGCCGTACGGGCCGGTACGGCCAGGAAATGCCACCGGTCGTACCATACGACGTTTCCAAATCGGGAAACATCGTACGGTACGACCGACAGTGTTTCTTGGCCGTACCGTACCGATTTCCGAGTTTCGTACCGGTTTCGGGCAGGAAATCGAGGGGGGGGGTGTTTCCTGAAACATAGGGATTTAGGGATGAGTGAAGTTAGAGAGCGATTTGTGGAGGTGGTTGAGGAAATTTAGGTCCCTTGATTAGTGGGACAAATGGAGAGAAAGGTGTAAATGGAAGAGAAGTTAGGGAGAGGGAAATTAAGGAGAGATTTGTGGAAGTGTGAAATATCCCTGATCCATCTGATCTGGATATCTATTGCTGAACTACGATTTTTGCCACTGACTCTGATACTCTGGGGGTTTCTGAATGTGTTTGAGTTACTGTGTGAACATGCTTGGTGATTTTCGCATGTGTGTTCCAATTTATTATGTGTTTTAGCAGTATAAGACAATGCATGCGAAATAAAGACAATCACAACTCATTGATATATATATATATATAATGTAGAAAAAAGCAGGAAATACAATAATAACTGGAAGCAGATATAATAATCGCCAGTTAAGTCTCAAGGATTGTCACTGGAATAAAAATCAACTGATAAGAAATACCCGTGATCAGAAGAATGGGTGTTGGTCTGCGCATGCACGGATAGATTGACAAAAAACAGTCTGGCAGCTCACGGTAACTACTGTAGAATCCGGAAAACTTGCCCTAATGGTGATACCCATCGAAATGAGCTGGAAACTGTCTCAGAAGATGTGCCCTGGTCTCTAGACTGATGCTGATGAATGTCAGACTGAAGATCCGACCTCTGAAGCTCCGGATGTTACCCCCTGGGGGTTTGCGCACCTCCTGGGCTCAATGAGTGTGCCCTAGTGATTCCATCGGCGGAATCTGACAATGTATAGCTCAAAACGATTGTCATGGTCTCCTCTGTAATGGGTCGGAAGGGATTCCTTAGATCTGCTCCGGAATGTCCCCTGGAACTCCAAATGTGCTTCCTCAAGAGCTGCGCCCTAAATGAATGTTTTCTGCTTTCCGAGAGATTCCATTGTCAGAAACTGACAACATGTGGCTCAATAGGTGCGCCCTGGCTAGCTCTCTAATGGGTCGGAAGGAATCGGTCAAATTTGAACTGTCTCAAGCGGCCACACAAACCCTCTCTCTAACACTTGCGCCCTCACTGGCTGAGTTGCGTAATCACTGAACTGGATACTATAATGCACGGTGAAATACCTGGATGGTATCTGCGATAGGATAGGGTGTGTCTCTCAACACCGAAACCGATCAATGGTGGTGGTTTCCTCCATAAATCCACAAAACAACAAGGGGGTCGATTTCCTCCTCCTCTACAAATATCTCAACATCAGATCATAACATCATTATGAATTAGGTTGCTTTACCCTTCCTTTATAGCTTCCCGAAACCCTAATTCATTGTTGACCTTTTTCCCTCCAAGTGACTTTTACCTTATTTTATTATTCTTTGATTAAATCACTTAATTAATTAATTAACCATTTTACCTTTAAAAAGTGATTTATCCATCCTAATGGATTCTCCGACCACTGAAAGTCACTTCTCATCATATTATCCTGTACTTCTCTTCCTCATGATTCCGATGAGCTATTACACTAAGAGGATTCTCCAAGTAATATGCCCATTATGACCTTCTTAGTGAATTTAATTAAGATATGACCCATAATAACTCAAAATCACAGAAATCGTCAAAATGCAACAAAACCAAAGCCAAGCTGTGTAGAATGGATCCTGATGATGAACGATGCAAGTCGGGCCCAATAAAACCCCTCAATATCTCTCAAACTCTCTGTTACCCCTATCTGGCTACTTTGGTAGGCATAACATTGTGTAATGTTATAATGTCCCAAAATGGGGACATTACAGTCCTCCCTGTCGGAATATTTCTTGTCCTCAAGCAATAACTGAATCCAACTACATATGATATCGGGGTCCCATATCCACCTGCATTTACTTGGTTTCTTCTTTATCCAGTACAATTATCACAGGGATGAAAACTTGGTTAGTAAACAATGGTGCATCAAAACACATGACAAGATACAAGGGAGATCCTTTTAGATTTCAAGAAGAAATCTTTTGCAGAGAAAGTTGAGCTTGGAGATGACAAATGTTACAAGATAGAGGGAGTAGGCTCTATCTCCTTTAGATTGAAATCTGGGGCAATGCTTCATGTTGATGAAGTATTATATGTGCCAGGGCTCAGGAAGAATCTATTATCAGTTGCAACCCTTGAGGACAAGGGATATTGGGTGATTTTCAAGGACAAGAAGGCACTTCTGTGGGATAAAGGTAGCCACCTAAGTACAACATAACCTATTGGGACTCGCATAGGAGGACTGTATGTTGTGACAGGACAATCAATTCATGCATTAGCTCATGATGTGACTAGCCCCAACGAGTTGTGGCACAGAAGGTTTAGTCATCTTCATTACAAAGCACTTCCAGATCTGCAGAATATGGTATGTGGCATGCCCTCTATTTCTTTTAGTAAAAATGAAATTCGTAAAGGATGCATGCTTGGTAAAAATATAAAGAAAGAATTTCTTATCAGTGATAGTAGAGCTTAGGGCCTTTTAGATCTAGTTCATTCTGATGTGTGTGGTCCCATGTCATCTCCCTCTCTTAGTGGCTGCTTGTATTATGTCATTTTTATTGATGACTGCTCTAGAAAATGTTGGATCTATTTCCTTAAAGAGAAAAGTGACACATTTGATCAGTTTAAAGAATATACAAGCCTTTATTGAAAAGAAGACAGGGAAACACATCAGAACTCTTAGAACAAACAATGGAGGAGAGTTGAATCTCTCCAGTTTGAGGATTTCTGCAAGGAAGTAGGAATCAAGAGACAGTTGACCGTACCGTATAACCCTCAACAAAATGGTGTCGTTGAGAGGAAAAAAAGAACAATATGTGAGGCAGTGAAAGCCATGATGTTTGACCAGGATCTGCCCCAAATTCCCTATGGGCAGAAGCTACCTCCACTGCCGTGTATATTCAAAACAGGTGTCCTCGTGCTATCTTAAAGGACAAGACTCCTGAATAGGTCTTCTCAGGGATCAAATCTGAAGTAGGGCATCTAAGGATATTTGAGTGTCTAGTATATATTCATGTCCCTAAGGAAAAGAGGACAAAGATGGAAACCTCGGGCAAGAAAGGGGTTTTTGTGGGGTACAACAAGAACTCCAAGGATTACAGGATATATGTACCAGGTCAGAGGCAGATAGAGGTAAGCAGGGATGTGACTTTCCATGAGGAAGGCGCATTCAAGAAATCCAGAGAGCTACAACAGGAATCAAAAGCAGTTTAGCTAGCTTCACCCTCTTCTGAAAATGAAGAGTCAGATGATCAGAGGGAGGAACCTCTTGAAGGCCCAAGTGATGAGCCCCTAGAACCTGTTGAAGAGTTGGAAAGAACTCTTGAAGAACCTCCATCCAAAAGGAAGACAGGATGGCTTAAAGAAACAGTGCCGGAAGCAAAAAAGAGGGAGCTAATGTTATATTAGTCCTGTATGTTGATGATCTCTTTCTGATAGGAAATGAAGGGCTAATAGCCTAGTGTTAGAGGGAGCTAATCTCATAATTTGAGATGAAAGACTTAGGCTTGATGCATTACTTCCTAGGATTGGAAGTGTGGCAAAGATAGGGCGAGATATTTCTGGCACAAGGTAAATACCTAGTGGATGTGTTAAAGAGGTTTGGTATGATGGATTGCAAATCCATGTCTACTTCGATGATTACCAACCTGAGGAAGCTGCATGATTCTGATACAAGTTCAGATTTGGTGGATCCCACCATGTATAGGCAACTGATTGGACCATTGATGTATATGATCCATACCAAGCCGGATATATGCTATGTAGTGATTGCAATGAGTCAGTAGTTCATGGCTGAACCGAGACAGAGACATTGAGTGGCAACAAAGCTTCAGTTTAGGATCCTCTATGATCTCATGGTCAACCAGGAAAGATGGATCCACATAGAGTACAGTAGAGACTGAGTACATTGCAACAAGTGATGCTACCAAGGAAGCAATATGGCTCATAAAATTGGTTTCTGGGTTGTTTGGTGATAAGCTAGAGACGACGGTGGTTCACTGTGATAATCAAAGCTACATAAAATTGACAGAGAACCCGGTATTTCACGATAGGTCAAAGCACATTGACATGAAATACCATTACATCAGAGACATGGTCCAGAGAAAAACTATAAAGCGACAGTACATAGCCACGAGTGAGAAGGTAGTTGGTATCTTGACCAAGCCATTGCCATTGAGACAGTTTGTGCAACTGAGAGGCAAGCTTGGTGTGGATGAGAATGACTTCCTCGCTGAGAGGGAGTGTTAAATTTGACAACATTGGAAATCATTCTCCAATGAGAGTCCATGTGAGCCACCCTGAGGCTAGCCAAGGAGATTGGGAGAATCAACCAGTGTTGTGAGGTATTGACAAAAGCCAGGAGGAACGTACAACCTCTATGAGTCAAACCAAAATTCATGATGAATGAGATGCTATATGATCTTGTGAGTCTAGCCAAGGCAAAGGAAGAAGCCTTGTAAGTCTAAGATAAAAGTCAAGATGTAAGTCTAATGCAAAAATCAGGGGGGATGTACAACCTCTATGAACATAGACAGTCTAGTGCAAAAGTCAGGGGGAACGTACAACCTTTGTGAGCATAGAGAGACTAGTGCAAAAGTCAGGGAGAACGTACAACCTCTATGAGCCTAGTCAAGCCTTGTGAGCCATGAGCAAAAGTCAAGGCATCTAGCAAAGTTAGGTTGAATGAACAATTCCTATGAGCTAGAAACAAACAATCTTCCTTATGCAAATAATATAAATGTATTGATCTAGTGTGTGGCATGTGTAACCTTATCCACCAAGAAAAGAATGTCGAGTTTCATGTCGAGTTGCATGTTAAGCTACATGTCTAGTTGCATGTCGAGTTGGCATGTCGAATTGTCATGCCATGCATAAGCTAAGTCTCAAGGGCGAGTTGTCATGCAAAGTTTAGTCAAGTCAAGTTACAATTCGAGTTGTAAAGACATGCAGGCTCTTACTAATTCGAGTTCACTCTCCTGTGCCTTTTATATACAGAGTTCGACCCCTCTTCCTCATTCACTTGTTATGCAGCGCAAGAGTGAAGGAGACAGGGCAGTGAAGGAGTCTAGTACTGTTGTTTATTGTGTTACACAGTGAACAAGAGAGGGCAGCGTATGATAGTACTATTGTTTATTATTCTACACAATGGGTAAAGGATAGCGAATAAGTGCTGGTGTATATCAGCAGTAAAAGACAGTGAATAGTGCTGGTTTATATCAGCAGTAAACGACGGTGAATAGCGCTGGTTTATATCAGCAGTAAATGACAGTGAATAGTGCTGGTTTGTATCAGCAGTAAAGGACAGTGAAGTTTTTGTTGTTTGCTGGTCACACAGTCAGGTACTTTTCATGGTGGTTTATTGTACATGATCTTACGTATTATTTGCAATAAAGGAAGATTGTTTGCTGGGGTTTTTCTCCCTTTATAGGGTTTCCCCAGGGTATATGTGTTGTTGATGTATTAAGCTGGAATCAAAGTGTTGAAGAAATTAAAGAAATAATCCGCATATTAAATCAAGCTCGATAATTTAATATAATCACCTCTAGAACACTAGCTATCAAGTAAAAGGGCTGTTGTAGTAAAACTGCAGCAGTAAACAATGGTTATATAAGCCAAGAATGTTTTGCAACAGAAGCAAGAAATCAGCCTTCAAAATTAGTAAATAAAATCTTAAAATATATACTTTAACAAGTGGAATTAGATTCAAGTGTTCAACAATGATTTTAGCCCTCTTAAACCACAATATTAAGTAAGTTATCAGCAATCCAATCAAGCCGTAATGGCTGTAGCAAACATTTATAACAGCAGCAAAAAGTTCACTTAATTTTCCAAGCATTGAGTTATGTTCAGGATTGGAAGTTAGTTGAGAATCTAATTATTAGGTTGCTTTGAGAGAGAGAGTAAATTTGAGTTTTATACCACTTTGAGATCTCAAGACTAATGTCGTTTTGTTCCTTTGGCTAAATGGAGTCAAGCAACGCCATCTATTTGATAGCCAAGAAGAGATGGAGGTTTGAAACCCTAGGGCTAAAGCCTTACATGCCTAGGATCAAAACTCAAAAGAAAAACCCTAAGGTTTATAGCCTTATAAAGCCTAGGTGCCATCTCCTTCTTCTAGGATGTCTAATTTCAAGATTCAAGTGAACTAGGTCAAACCCTAAGGTTTATGGCCTTATAATCCCTAGATATTGAACTAGCCAAGGCTAAGCCCTAGGGGGGTAAAGACTTTTAATCCCTAGAACTTTGTCATAAATGCTTCAACAAATCAAGATGAATGAAAATAGGGAGGGGGATAAAGACTTTTAATCCCTCCTAGGGTTTCTAGCAAAACGAACCTAGCATACAAGGTAACATGCAACAACTTAACAATATAGAGCATCCACCAAAATATACCATGAACAAACACTTAAACTTGAAGAAGAAGACTTACTCATCAAAGTCGCTATGCATGAAGAGAAATCCTAACTCAAAGACCATCTACCAAAACTAGACAAAGCATCCACAAGACTATCCTTCCAAAGGTGTGCATAAGTACTCCATAGCAAAAGATAAGATGAGAGAGCAATAGAAGTGATGTCTCCCAAGTGATGAGTTATGATTTGATACAATGAAGTGCTATCCTCTTTATATGAGGAAACCCTAGTGCATATGTCCACAATAATCCCTAAAATAATGATAAGTCCATGATACAAGTGATGAGTTATGATTTGATACAATGAAGTGCTATCCTCTTTATATGAGGCAACCCTAGTGCATATGTCCACAATAATCCCTAAAACAATGATAAGTCCATGATACAAGTGAGATAGGTCTAGGACGACCCCTCAAACAACCTCTAAACAATAGATAAACGTGCTAATACACCAAAATATGCCCTCCAAGGTCACACATGTGGGTGACATGCTCTAAGAGGGTGTGGGAAGCCTTGAAATGCCACGTCTCATCATCAAGTGGTGTAAGCAAGGTGAAGTGTCATGTCTCCTCATCAAAAGGTCATGTCAAGTGCTCCAAGTCATCATCCAAGGATGCCCTAGTGATGGGGTTGGCCTCATCATCAACATAATCCTCATACATGTGATGTCATCCTCAAAGTGCCCAATGTACAAGGTGTAGAGGAAAGTGTCCAAGGTGGAAAGAGGGTGCATCATCTCTCCAAAGAGTGTCCAACCATGTGCAAGTGCAATGTCCTCCATCCAAAGGATACAAGTCCTTAGGGTGCATTGTCCAAAAGTGTGGGCTTCCTGTCCATATGACCATCAAAATGACCATATCTGCAATAAGAAAGCTCATCTGTCCATCGTCCATAGCCCAAAAGATGTGAGAGCATGTATCTGAGTATGCCAAGCCATCATGTGACCAAATGCTCTGCATAACATGTGCAATGTCCTGGGCATAGTGCACAACGTCTTGGGTATCATCATAAGGACATCCTCTAAAAGGACCATGTTAGGCACATCATAGTCAAACAAAGGCCACATAATCAAGTGAAACCAACAACCACAAGATACACTAGTATTTAAAATCATACAAAGTAAGCCATCACTTAATACAAAAACCAAATAAGCAGTTCACATTAAGTATCCTCTTCAAACTTCACATTAGCTTAATGAATTTATACAATTTGCTAAGTTTATGTATGGGAGGACCATCAAAGGACCTTATTAGGTGAGCCAGTACCCAGCTAGAGGGACATTTCCTTAGAAGACCTATCAAAGTGCAAGTATAGTGGATGAAAACGTGTTGTGGTTACTTCATGGTGATAGTGTCATTAACATGCAAGTCAACATATTTGGTCCATCTTCATGAGCGCCTTTTTAGAGGGATCGCTTGTTGCTCCATATACCCTTTCCTCAGTACTTTTTGCATTCCAAACTCCTTATCTTGCCTTTTGATATTCTTTTATTGCATTGCAAGTCCCCTTTTCAGGTGTTAAGCACTTGTTCTTTCTTTCTTCATTTTTTACCAGGATAAAGTTCTTCTTATGATTATGCATTCAATGTATTAGGACTACGGGTGATTACCATTAGAGGGGGTAGAGCTCAAGATGACCATAGGCTTTTGAAATGGTCATTCATTGTCCCATTATTTCTTCTTTATTTTTTATCATTGTTTATAGCAATTACATCAACCTCGACATTTTATCCCTTCTTCTCATAGAAGAATGAACCATGGGCTTTTTTGGTGTACATGTAACAATCACACCGAAGTTTAGTACATTGTGGAAGGCTCCAGGATGGAAAGTGTTAAGTATGGGGGGGAACAATACGTTACCCTTCTCAAAGTCTCCAAGTAGTAGCCTGGTTACCTAGGAGTGACAACACTGGACTAGGACACAAGGATGGCCACCAAGGTGAAACAAGGAAACAAGTATAACTTCCTATCCTATGATTCATTATAAGATCAACCCATGATCCTCACCTAAGAGCCTAATGCATTAAGTATGACACTTTATATGAAACTGACTAATGTACCTCATAGTATGCTGGACCACCATCCTCCGATGAACCACGCTGATTAGATGTGATGAGCTGAGCTGATGAGGAGAGAGGCATGTAGAAGGGCTGGTGGGATGCTTCATGTGAGAGTACTGATCATAATCATTATCGTCAGGATCACTGTCTTCATTGCAGGCCATGAGACATGGTCTCCTCTAATTACCCCTAGGTGAGAGGGGGTAACACACTCTGTTGCTATCCTAATACACACCTAGGTTATCGTGGAAGAAACCTTCAATCCACTTGGTGTGTCCTTGGGGGCAAGTCTCGAGTCAAGGTGCTGTCACCTGATCCTCGACTCCTCCGTCTAGGCCAACTCCTAGCGAAGCCAAGGGGGTAGTCTCTATAAAAATAAAACTAAGGCTTTCTAAACTAAGCAAGAAAGAAAACTTTATTCTAGGAGTTTATTTCTTGAAATAAAACTTTTAATCACAAGATAAATTTAGCACCACATGATATTTAACCAAAAAGGATACTGCCTGCATCATCAACCATGAGCTTTATGAATTATCAAATAAAGACAAGCATTTGCACTTACTAAACAATATAGAGATAAATTTTAAAGACCAGTGCCAAACATAAAGTAGTAAAGTGTGATGTGATGAAAATGCCGCGTTAATTTTATCTTGAGTGTTTTCGTTAAGGGATTTGGTGTTATTAAAAGAGTTTTGAAACCTGTGAAGTGGGGATTAAAGTCGGGGTCCCCACTCTTTGTGTGTAAATGTGAATGTGGCCTCTTCGTTTGTTATTCAACAATCTTATAGACTTACTGACCGGGTGTGTCGTAGATCCAACAAGGAGAGAACCTAGATCTCAAAGTTTCCCCTTGACTTAACACACTCCACCCAGGGTAGAGGTCTTAGATGAATAACACAACTTAGAGATTGTCCTAATTATACTAGCATGCACTATTCAAATCTTTTCTGAGTCACCGAAGCACTTAAAGCGTGACAGCGGGCTTGCATACTCAGATTTGAATAGCTGGGGTTTATTCCAATATACTTGCAAAATTGAAACTAAAGAAAGCAAACCTAAAACTTGCAAAAGTTTTTTAAGACTTTGATTTAAGTGATGTGAGTAAGTTTTAATCTTGTTTATGCATGAGAAATTAAAATAACTCAACGAAGCGGGAAACAACTCCGAAAAACAAGAAAACACAAAAAAA
>SNQJ01S0054021.1:18338-30148 GCA_010110895.2 Picea sitchensis
TTTTATATTTTAATTTTCATTATCTGGAGAAATATACGTAAAAAAGATGACTAAACGTCTTTTCTTTTTAGATTCAATAGAAACCTAAAGAATTGAATATGGTACCAAATAACAATCTGTAAAGAACAGGTTCGATTCTATGATATCTATTCCTGACTAGAACGGAGCGGTCAGATATCCATATTTCAATAGATATATCTCTATGTGCATATATATCTAATTGGAAAGAAAAAATTTACAAATGGCATGTGAGTTTTCTCCCTTCCTTCCTTCCTTGGGTTACCTGTATGAGAAATAAGGGAACACTTAAAATAATCATCGCTAAAATAAATAAGTGACGAGACACTCAATAACATAGCATTGTCCCACATGACATCCATTATCAACATTTTCGTTGTTAGACATTGACAGTGGAACCTCCTAAGTGTTGAGCTATGTCAAAAATTGTATAGGGTTCTCTCCACAATCGAGTAAAATGGTTTGTCTATGGAATTTTGTAGCACACTTATTGAAAAAGATATAGTTCAATGGTAGATGTAGAAATTGTGGATTCGATATATTTTCAAAAATTTTATAAGAATGACTCTGAGTAGTTTAGTCTTACTATTTGAACCAGTGTATTACAACAACTTACTAATGTTATTTAGACTAACAAAAAGGTAATGTTATTTAGAATTAAGTTATTTAGGCTAAAAAAAAGGTAAGTTTATTTAGAATAAGGTTTAAAGGGAACATGAAAAGGAACGGTGGATATGGAGAGAGAATAAGGAGGGAAGTTTTTACAGGTTGTTGAAAGAGAAGCCTTGTGATTAAATGAAAATAAAAATACTTGAAACAAAATTTCAAAGAGGGAGGGGGATCACAAAGGCAAAAAAGAGAACAACTTTCTTTAAACATCAGAGTTGATATATTTTCCAAATTAAGGAGAGAAATAGTAGAGAGAAATTGGAGCTCAAACATTAGTAGGAAAGGCACCATAATAAAGTATTCACCACCAACTCCACGAATCGATCATTCCTATTTGTTTTGTAAATCTTATTTTGTACTACACTTGATCTTATTCTTCCTATATCTATGGATGTAATGGTCGTGAATATTGTAAATTCTCAGGCATATTGAAATAATTTAGTAGCTATGTCCCCTTTTGTTATTTATTTTGATACTTATGCAAATTCATAAAATAATTTTGGGTTTCTACCCCCATGTAGAATCATATTTTTATTTCTAATAAATATTGCAACATATTGGTACTTATTATGTTCAAGATGTTGATCAGTTCCCTCTAGAATCAATAAAATGAGAGTATTTTATCATGCTAACCTTCACACATGACTATTTTCTCTTCTCTAATTTGTTTTAAACTATTGGAATGTCCTTCAAAGGCCCCAATACAATGTTTCCTTATTATATTTGTGACTAAGTGGGCTTCCAAACTCTATGAAGCTCACCAATAGGTTCTATTTTATATCTCTCACTAATTGGGACTGCCATGTTCTCAACGGGGATGATTTTAAGGATGGAAATTTATATTAAAATGTAGAAACCTGGGCTAATCTTCCTAATCCTTAATATGCAAAATGTAAAATGTTTGGCGATAGATTTGTTAAAAAATTCAAATTTATAAGGATTTTGTATAGTTTCTATACAATTTTGGTGATTTTAGAGGTAAAAGAATTTTATTCTATGGAATTTGGGCGAATCGTTTTTAGAAAAAATGGAAATTGGCGAATATTTTTTTGGAAAAAAACATGGAAAATTAGCCCATTTGCGAAATTTATCCCCTAAAATCATCTATGGTTCTCAGGTCACTACAAGGAGAACACCTTCTTGTGAAGGTTTTTATGGAACCTCCCTGAAAATTATATCCCTTATCTATTTATAGTAGAGGTTGTTAGTGGAGGCAGGTGACCAAAATTTTTTTGGATTTTTTTTTATCGGTGTGCCTTTAAGGTAAATATGCACCAGTGCACAGTGCACACATAAAAAAAAAATCATTGGTTCTTTGATGTTCAAAATCACCATCACATGTTATAATAAAAATAACAAACACCAATAAAATTCCATTGACGTCATCGAACATTGTGCACCGGTGTGCATCAATGTCATTAGGCGCACCACTGTAGGTTAAATTAAAAAAATTACCAAACCGATTTTCATTGCTACACTTTATCCCATGCTTCCAAATTCTCAAGCAAGCACCAGTGCTCACCCTCCTTCCAAAGACTCCATGTTTTTGGTGCTCAATAAGGAGTTGGATAGTTCCATTGGTAGATTCCACACATTTCCAGTTTTTTTAAATTACTGTGAATTTTCATTTCCTCTCAATAGTGAAACCATACCTCCTCGAGACATAAGAGACTAGGTAAATTTTTTATTACCTTCCTATTCTCATTTTCATCCTATTAAAATTTTAATTTAGTTTGAAATTTAACATTTTTTCAAAAAAAAAACAATTCCGTGTAGTGTGCTTGAATGCTTTAGCTTCCCCCGAAGTGGTGCATCCTATGTTGAATTCATAGTGAGCACCACCAATGGTGCATCTAATATAAATGTGTACACATTGGTGTCATTTAAGGAAGAGCACCACGATCAATTTTAAAAGCAAAGTGGTGCATCCTTTGGGATGCCTCGCAATCGACACATCTTTGGTTTCTCCCCACACTGGGATGTTCCATTTAATTAAGTGCACTAGTAACTTTAAGATCCATAAAATTTAACATAGTAGTGAAACCATTTTAAATAAATGCACCAGTGTTTTTTATAGAATCACACCATGACAGATATTGATTGAATTGGCATAGTGGGGTGTCTCATTGGACACCCTATGACCAATGCTCTATGCTTCACAATCCACCACTGAACAAAACATTGGTGATCCAATATCATGATAGCACTGATGCGTTAATAATAAAAAATCACACTTCTTAAGTTGTGATAAAATAATTTAACCTACAGGGATAACTTTAAGGATGGAAATTTATATTAAAATGTAGAAACTTGGGCTAATCTCACGAGTTCTTAATATGCAAAATGTAAAATGTTTGGTGATAGTTTGGTAAAAATATTCTAATTTCAAAGGATTTAATATAGTTTCTATAAAATTTTGGCGATTTTTAAAGTAAAATAATTTTCTTCTATGGAATTTGGGTGAATTGTTTTTAGAAAAAATGGAAATCGGTGAATTGTTTTTTGGGAAAAACCATGGAAAATTAGTCAATCTGCGAAATTTAGCCCCTGAAATCATCTATGTTAACCTAGTGATGCCCATATGTCCAAAAAACACATTGGTGTAATAAAGAGCATGGTACCAGGCCAAATGTTTCATATTCTATCAACATTGTGCATCTTATTTGACACAACACTAAAATATGTGGTAGTGTGACAATAAACATGGAGCACCGATGTGTAAACGCTAACAATACGCACCACAATAGGTTTTGAAAAATAATCATAGCGGTACACCTTTGGTAAGGCCAAGTATCTAGTGTGTTATTAAAGACAAGACACTGCTAAACAACATGTCAGTGCTTTGGTAAAACTGTCACATCGATGCTTTCAGTTTAACAAAGTTCACTGTTAATTTTGCACACCATAAATGTTAGTGCAACATTGCGTCTTTGTTAACAAAATGAACCAATGCAATTAAAAGAACTACGTCAGGATAATATTGTATGATTTCACATGCCAGGGCGTTTTATTAGACACCTTATTACTAGTGCTCTATATAATCCAATGTACTACAAAATGTAATGTTGGTCCTACAATAACATTGTAGCATCGTTGCATTCATATTAACACATCACATGCTCAAGTTTTAATAAAAACAATTAACCTTGCAGTGCCTTTAGGTACAACAAATGCATTGGTGTTGTAAAGAGCACAGTACCAGGATGATTATTTCACAATTTAATGGTGTGGTGTGTCTTATGGGATGTACCACTAAAACACATGGTGGTACGACAAGAAATGCGGTGCATCGTTGTGTGTTAGTAACAACACCGCATGGAGGCACTATTTTTATAATATAGAACACCATGGGTGATGTAGGTTCTGTTTTAGGTGCATCGATTACTTTTCTATATTTTTTTGCAAAAAAATATAATAATTTTATACATTTTTTAAATTCAAGTTATTTATATATGTTTGTGTTTTATAATTTCAATTAATTTTATCTATATATATGTTCATAATAGTAATTGCATGTGAATCAGAGACAATGGCCAATTTTCTTTCCTTGCACACTCCTCCCCATGGGAAGGTTCTCTGGAGGTTGAGAACAACTTTCAAGTTACATTTTGGTGCCATTAATGAAAACAGGAAGAGAGATATCGCTTGTAGGACTGATTTGACTAGTACCAGGTGCCCTGGGGTGTTGGGTGACTACAATGACCAGTTAGCTAGATTTCTATCCATTCTGGAGAGAAGATATTCCCATGAGGAATTGCATATTCCATCTTCAATTAAATGGGTGTTGAGGTTTTTCGACAGAAGGGTGCTCCTTTGAAATCCAAGAATCCTCGGAATGTGGATATGTATTGCAGGAGAAGTGTTAAAGAAAAGTAATTAAGATTTAGATTGATTGATGGAAGTACCTGAGGCATCCATGAATTTGGTGAGGATCTTATTTATAGCTTTGGCTTCTTGAATAGTGGGTTGGAGCATAAGCATAATTTCATCAAAAAATTGTTGATAGGAGACTGAAAGAACATCCCCATGTAGTTTGAGACCTCTTCTTTTGTTATCTACCATTGCATATTTGAGAGCTATGCCTAGGCATTCAACCATTAAAATAAAAGGGTTCTCCCTACTGAATTTTTTGAGAATGGGAGAAGGTGGTTGAGGGAGAACCATTGATAAGGATATAGAAGAAAGCAGAGAAAATGAGGGTCAAGATCCATTTGATCTAGATAGGGGAGAAACCAAAAGCTCAAAGGATATGGTGGACGTATTTCTAGTTTAACTTGTCAAAGGCCTTAGACATGTCTAATTTAATGATCATGCTTGCGGATTTAGTGGATTTGATAGAGTGGATCATTTCATGGGCCACGATGATACCATCCATAATTTTCCTACATTCGACATAACTAGTTTTTTCTTGAGAGATAAGGAAGCGAAGGAGGGGCTTGAGGAAATTGGCTATAAATTTTGTGATTATATTGTCGACCACATTGCAGAGGGAAATGGGATGGAATTTACTTGGTTCCTCCATTTTTTCCTCCTTGGGAATCAAGGCAAGAAAGGTAGCTTTCAAGGCTAGGAGAACATTGGCAAACTGGCAGGAGTCCTCAACCAATGCCTAGACATCAAGTTTTATAATTGACAAACAGGCTTGGAAAAAATCAGTGATAAAGCCATCTGGTCTTGGTGATTTTCCTTTAAGCATTTCTAAGACAACTTATTCAACCAACTCTAGGATAATGGGGAACATCAAAGCCTCATTTTTCTCCTATGAGACCAATTGGGGAATATGGAGAATGATTTTTTGTATTACAAGTCTTCTTCTTTCAACCAAAGGCTCACATAGGAGATATTTGAAGGAGTTTACTAATTCTTGCTCCATATCTGGATGTTCTATGAGAATGTTACCCTATATATATTTTAATGAGGTGATGCAATTATGATGGAATATTTGTATCATGGATATGTGAAAGAATATAGAGTTTTATCTCCTTCTCGAATCCATTTGACTCATGAATTTTTCTTCCAAAGAACCTCCTCCTATTTGTCTCGGATTTCGAGCTAGGATTGGAGACACATTTCCTTTGTTGTTAGATTCTTTGTTCTTTCTTCCAAGATCATTTCTTGTTGAATTTGTTCCATTTGATTCTTCATTTCTTAGCTTTGAAAATATTGTTGAATTCCACCTTGTTCCATTTTTTAAGATGGTTCTTGATGTGTTTAAGATTTTGCTGGAATCTGTACATTGGAGAGATGGAATTAGGAGCTATTTCCACCCACCAAACATTGATTTTTTCTTGGAAGTTGGGGTGTTCAATCCAAAACATTACAAACTGGAAAGTTTGATTGAAAGGGATTCCCTTGAGATCAATTTCTAGCTTGATGGGCTAGTGATTGAAGCCTCCACAAGGAAATATGGAGGATGATAAATGTAGGTCTGTTAGCATTAGATATTTAGATACCAAGAAGTGATCTGGCTTGAAGGATACTTTGTGTTTCCCCCCTCTTCGATTGTTCCCGGTGTGCATTCCATTCACTATTTCTAGATCGACCAGATTTAGAAGATGAATGGTTTCATAGAATTATTAAGAGTCTCGGTCGAGTCTTTTGATTACCCCCCTATATTTTGCAAGGTAGGTAATGATATTGAAATCATCTCCTATTAGCCAGTGGTCATTTCCAATGGTGGTCCTAAGGTTATGGATGGAGGTTAGGCATTATATTTTTTCCATGATGGAGTGGAGGTTGTAGATGTTAGTGAGATATCATATTTTTTAGGAACTCACTAGTTGGAATCGATTTGAAAGAGAATGTTGAGTTGAGAAAAAAATTGACAAGGAGAATTTTGTTGGGTTCCATAGGAGTTCTACTCCCCCGGTTGTACTCTATGCATCAATTTCAATTTCTTGGGAAACCTACCAAATCCGGTGGGTTAGAGTTGGAATGAAATTAATAAGACATTTTTTTCTTGTAACATGACTAGGTTTGGTTGTTATTTAAGAATTTTATTCTTGAATAGTCTTTGTTTGGTTTTTCCATTCAGGCCAAAGATATTCCAAGAGATAATATTCATGAGAAGTGGGGAGGGGTTGGAGGGAACTTGTCAGTCATCAAGGCAATATGACGCGTGTTAACAAAAATTCACCAAGCTCTTGGAGAACATGTGTTTTACTTCTTCAAACTATTTTTTTTTCTCCCTAAAGGGTTTGGAGTTATCATGTGAAGAATATTTTTAATACCTAATAAGTAAATAGAAGAGTGCTTACCTTTGGAGGTTGGTTCACAGTATACCTCACTAGGAAAAGGGCGTCTTTTAGAAGTTGGACTTAATTGTTTGGAATAGAATTGGGGTCTTGTCACTCACATGCAACATCTATATATTGAAGATGTAATTCACCAAGATCCATCTCTTCACCATCTTCGAAGTCTATATATTTTGACCTTTCCTCCTACATGTCCTCTTCTCCAGTGATTGGGTCTAAGGAGTTCGGATCCATGGTTTTGTGTCTCTTGCTATTGTCATATGAATCATAGTCATTCTTTGGGTCCACCTTTGGTAGAGTCTTGTTTTGAGTATTGTCATAATGACCCTCTTCATTGTTTGATAAGGTGTCATAGACATTTCTCATTTTGATGTCTCTATTGGATCGAGGGGGTATATGGTTTTTCTGTGGTCTCCTTCTTATTGAAACCATCTCAAAACCCTCAATGTCCTTTGATGGGGGGGGTTGTACAGATTGGGGTTGGGCATTCAAGGGGAAACCTCAAAAGGGATGGCCATGTTTATGGCATTTTCAACAACAAAAGGGTATATGTTAAAATTCTAGAGTTTTCACCCATTTTTTGTCTTGATAGTTGAGATAGATTGAGTCCAATAGGTATTTAGAGAGATTCATGTAAACATATGCATGCATACGAGGTGTAGTGACCTTGCTTGGTGATTTCCAAAATTTTCACAAAAGACCCTAGAGTGTTTCCAATGCCTTCCAAATTTTTTGCATCCCAAAATTCATGCGGGAGAGAATAGAGGCAAATCCAAACAAGATAAATAGTAAAATATTATTTTGGGGGGATGAAACATTATGTCTAGGGTCGGAAGTGTAGCCCTATGGAGTTGAAAAAGTAGGGTCCATTTTCAAAGACTCGATATTTGTTCTTTGCGCTAGAAAATATGGTTGTAAAGAACCCTTTGGAGCCCAACTTAGGTCAATCTAGCCTTTGGGTTTCCAATTTTCTTTGATCCACCATGTGAGAGATTTATCAGTGGGCTAGATGCCCATGAACTTACCTATGAAAGAGTTTTCTTGCATGAATTGTATGTAGCTACCAATTTTGGCAGATGTAATCTCATATTTTGGGTTTTCCTTAGCTTTTACGAGGCAGCTCGATGTAGTGCCAGAAATTCCATGGCTTTGGTCTCACTTATCATGATATGGAGATGGAGCACTGACTTCTGGGTTCTTACCCTTGTTGGTTCTTGAGGGTTGGATCCACCTCAGGTGTTTCCATGCTAATGTGAGACAGGGTCACTCGAATCATTGAATCGACCTGCTAGAATCCTACTGTAGGAGGGATTCGTCCTCCCTTCCCTAGCTGAAGACATGAGTGGTTGAAGACAACCCTAACCCTTGGTGATATGTTAAACCCTAAACCCTCAAGATGCAGAAAATTTCCCAAAATAGTATTCTCATCCGAAGTTTTGTTTTTATGATATAGATAAGATGATGTTTTAAGTTATGAACTTGTAAAAAGTTTACGAAACTCAAGTTTATAAGTGTAATCTTTATTTATGTAATTTTAAAATCTAAATGGATAGTGGTATCATTATATATATATTTTGATATAATTTCAAGATCTAAACATGTATTTACATTATTGTGTGTAGATAAAAATTTGTCATTTATAATAATCAATAATTCATTGATTGGCTCTAAAAGAATAGATTTTCTATTAATGAGAATTTTAGAATGATTTCTATAAGTTAAAAACTAACATTTAACCCATTTATAATAATTACTAATTAGTTGATTGGATCTAAAAGAATAGATTTCTATTAATGATAACTTTAGACTGATTTATATAAGTTAAAAACTAACATTTAACCCATTAAAAGAAATTCAAAATCATAATTAAAGATAGTTAAAAAAAGATTTCAACCAATTACTAATAATATGTATCAGAGACCCACCATCCCATCTAATTATGGTAAAAGGTAAAATTACCAAAGAAAGATCATATAATAACCCGAAACACCTAACTTTTAACCTCATAAACCTGATTGCAATTTATTATGGACTGGATTATTACCACACATTTTATCATAATTAAAATAGGGTTTTGTCTCGGGCTTGATATCACGGATCAATATTACTTTGTCCCTAGCCGATGAATATGTGTTGAATAGCTTATCATGAAATAAATTAACAATGGCGGTGATAAAGGTACATGGTAATTGAGATTCCTTGGCCACTGTTCTAGTGCTCTGTTGTTTGAAATGTTGTCAAGTAGCTAAGTGAGAAATGTTGTGGTGTCATACTCCCTCAAGTGGTGCACAATCATAACATTTGACTAAGAATACTATGGGGACATGATATATGGTAATAGTGTTAGAATATAAAAGATGTGTGCTCATTTTTACCATTGACGATACCCTCGTCACCCAACCATAGGCCGAAGCCACCCTCCGAGCACCTTAACCTTGACTGAGAATTCCTCCGGAAGCAAACCCTAGGCCAGATAGCCAAACAAAGGGTAGTGCACCTTTCCCCAAGGATAGCGCATCAAAAAGAGATGATAAGATAGTCCAAACCCTAGCCAAGAGATAGTCAAGACAATAGTGAAAACTTGTTGTTGTTGTAGCTACACCTGCAGCTCTCCTCCACACGTGCGCACCAAACTGGGAACTGCAATTCTGAGATGTTGTCAAATGAGAACTGGCGCCTTGTATTTATACTGGTTCTGCCAGATTTAATGGGGCTGACTTCTCCTTCTGGATATGTGTTTGTTCAGTATATTAATATTATTTCTGGCCGACTTCTTCTCTTCAAGGTTAATAACCCAATATAAATTATCTACTTGAACCGACAAGACTTCTAGGGTTATTAGCCAACTCATTAGGGTTTTCTCTTTCTTTCTGGAGTCTTCTATTCTCGTCAGGTTCACACATGGAGGTAAATACCTCCCACGGCTACCATAATATTAACACTCCCTCCTAGCTAGGGAGGTATTATAGGTAATAGACTTGAGCACAAAAACATACCATTTACCTGGTAGCAACAATATAGTCATCTAGACTATTTCATGACTAGATCATGAGCATCACCATCACCATCAGCTACATCATCTCTCGAAACCATACTTCATCTGAGTAATTAGAGATGATGTTGGACAAGTCACTCTCACCATAGAGTGATATAAGAGCCACTCTTATAATCTAAAGGATTAAATGCTCTGAACCAATTTCCGTCTGGAAAATCTATGTTCACCATTCGTCTGGATGGTGATTATTTCCAATAAACTGTTGATAATCTTCAAGGCAGTTAGAACAAAAATAGAACACAATTGTGTCTATCCAGAGTAGTACATAACTACAATCCAGTGGTTCACTACCACACCAAGTAACACACAAGTACTTGATCAGTAACGTAAGGTTGCGAACAGTGGAACATATCCACCACAGTAGTCCTCATCTACTGTCATACAGTCTTCATAACAAGCAACCTGCATAGAAACAATGTTATGATATATACTGAATTATTTGGGCCAATCGTTCACTCACATCTATGAGCTCTGAAAGAATATCTACCTCACAAATAGTGGAACATATCCACCACAGTAGTCTATATCTACTGTCTTCATAACAAACATCTGATAGCAACCTGCACAGAAATAATGTTATGATATAAACTGATTTGTCTGGGCCAATCTTTCACTCACATCTGTGAGATCTGAAAGAATATCTACCTCAAAATAGTGGAACATATCCACCATAGTAGTATATCTTTACTGTCTGGAGATAGGTAGTCTCCATAACAATCATCTGATGTCATCCTGCACAAAAAATATTGTTAAAAATAAACTGAATCATCTGGGCTAATCTTTCACTCACGTTTGTGAGATTTGAAAGAATATCTGCCCTCATCAGAAATGGGCTATCTTCCCTATTCTTCTCAAACAAGGAAGAAGGATTGTTTTTTATTTTTGAGCATGGACCATTCCTCACCCTGGGCCATTCTTCCTACACTAATCAAAGTGCACCCTTGAGAGAATGTATAAACCCTAAGGAATGTTTGAGTCTGGACCATTCCTCACCCTAGGTCATTCCTCCTACACTGATCAAAGTGTGCCCTGGAGAGAATGTATAACCCTAAGGAATGTTTGTCCCTGATTGTTGAGCCTAGACCATTCCACACCCTGGGCCATTCCTCCTACACTAATCAAAGTGCACCCTGGAGAGAATGTATAAACCCTAAGGAATGACTATTCGGACTATTCGGATCATGAGATCTAATTTACTGAGTAGTCATGTTTATAGGAAATATTCACCATGCTTCTACTGTGAACTGGAGGTTCTTCACCAATTTATCTTCTTCTATATGCATACATGAGTCTCTTTCTAGTATGCCTCAAAGTCTTGAGATTGCTCTTCATATGCTCTTTATTCAATTTCTCTGGAGAACATTCTTTGCATTCATCTGATGTAGAATTCCAACTCATGGATGTTGTGGATGATATAATGACTTATGTAGAGATAAGTATGGTTTACTGGAACAAGTAATCATCATAGTCTTCTCCCTCCATCTGGGAGAACCTCTAGTTCTGGGTCTCGTAATGCTTTCATTCATAAGTCTTCCATACAATGTTCTTCATCATGACTTTCAGTTCTTCTACTTTGATTTTTTTTAGTGAGTTCATATTAGGCTGGTAATCTTGTGATTTTTGATACAATGACTGGTTGTTTTGGTTCCTCTTTCTTTCCTGGAATCTTCATGTTCTTCTTCATGTTTTTCTTTAGCTCTTGGGTCCATGGAGTTTCTTATAGATTCCATGCCCTAGATATTCCACTTCTTCCTTTCATCATAGGATCATGGATCTGGATGCACAACTAGGAATACTTTAAGGCTTCTCTTCGA
>SNQJ01S0054021.1:45075-65713 GCA_010110895.2 Picea sitchensis
GTACTTTTGAAATGTCTTTCTCTTGATTTGGCTTCCTTCTTGAACCAAACTTCCTTTTGTTCCTGAAGTTCTTGAATCTTGTTGTGAAGGCTCGATCATCGTACTTCTTTTGGGGTTTCTCTTTTGCATTGATCCTTGATTCTTCTTGATCACAGCAAGTCCAAATTTCTTCAAATGTTGCGTACTCCTTTCTTGTGTTCATGCTTGCGGAAAATGCATCCCATGTCTTGGGAAGACCATTGAGTACTATGTTCACCAATTCCTTCTCTGAAGTGATCTCTTCAATATCTTGTAATTGATCTCTTAACTGGGAGATCCTTACCAAGTATGATGTTATGTTGTCATCCTCATTTATCTTCATGTCATGGAGCTCATTCTTCAGACTCATAATTTGTCTGATGTTTCTGACTGAGAAGAGATTTTTTAGGCCATCATACATCTTCTTCGATGAGTCAATATGGGAGATGTAGGGTATCAGGTGGTCTTTTATAGAATCCACTATGATACTCATGGCATTGATGTCAAAATATTTTAACTTCTCCATAGCTACAACGTTCTATGGTTCCTTCTCTTCTCCTTCTTCAAACTTTGGCTTCACAATCATTCCTTTCATGATATCCAGTACTTTATTCTTGGCAAGGATGAGATCAATACTTGTCTTCCATGCTATGAAGTTATAGGCTCCATATAACTTGTTCTCAGACTTCATAGAGTTCGTCATGGCTTGCTTGACTTGGTCAAACCCTAGATTTGACCAGAAATTCAAACTTCACGTCTTGGCCTTCTGAGAGTGTCAGGAGATGCACTAGGCTAGGGCACACTGATCTGTCCAGAGATTAGGTCAATCCATTCACTTTAATGTGCCTCAACAAGAGGTTTAGCGTTTCTGCAACTGCACCTGATTGTAACCCTAGCTGCAGTGTCTTGGAAGCTACTTCTGCTAGTAACCCTAGCGGCGGTTCCTCAGCGAGCTCAATATCCTAGTGGCTAAGTTTCCTTCCAGTGTTTAGACTGAATGAAGGAGGTGTGGGCCCATAACCTATTAGAATATAAAATATGTGTGCTCGTTTTACCATTGAGGATACCCTCATCACCCAACCATAGGCCAAAGCCACCCTTCGAGCACCTTAACCTTGACTGAGAATTCCTCCGGAAGCAAACCCTAGGCCAGATAGCCAAACAAAGGGTAGTGCACCTTTCCCCAAGGATAATGCATCACAAAGAGCTAATCAGATAGTTCAAACCCTAACCAAGAGATAGTCAAGACAATAGTGAAAACTTGTTGTTGTTGCAATTGCACCTGCAGCTCTCCTCCACACGTGTGCACCAAACTAGGAATTGTAGTGCACACCAAAATGGGAAATGCAATTCTGAAATGCTCTCAAATGAGAACTGGCACCCTATATTTATACTGGTTCTGCCAGATTTGTTGGGGCTGACTTCTCCTTCTGGATATGTGTCTGTTCAGTATATTAATATTATTTATGGCTGACTTCTTCCCTTGGAGGCTAATAACCTAATATAAATTATCTTCTTGAACTGATAAGACTTCTAGGGTTATTAGCCAACTCATTAGGGTTTTCTCTTGCTTTCTGGAGTCTTCTATTCTCGTCAGGTTCACACATGGAGGTAAATACCTCTCATAGCTACCATAATATTAACAGTTAGAGCATATTCATTGCATATTTTGGAGAAGGGTTGGGAAGCTTTTCACCACTATCTTGATGATATATGGTATCAAAGTAGTTTGGTTCTCTTCACCACTCTTACAATCAGAACATTTGTGGTGGGGCACACCTTTTGAGAAGGCAACTTGTTGCTAAGTCAATTTGGTGGGAACATTCGTAGACTTGATGAACCATTCAATGCAGGGAACTTGTTCATTGAAAACTTTGCATCAAACTTATGAAAGATATTTTGTTGACAGTTTAGTGGAATATTGAGTTGGGTGCACACCTTGTATAGACCCAAACTGAGTTTGTGATGAGAAGCACTTGGATAGGGTGGGTGATCACAAAAATCATCACAAATTTTATTGCAGACCTTGTCGCATACTTGATCGTAGAGACATTTCAGGTACTGAATCAGTTTGTTTTGATGCGTGGTAGAAGTCAGTGCCAAAAATGTTGCACACACCTTGGATATACCAGGCCTAGAGTTCATTAAGTGAACCAAGCACTTGGGAAAGGTAGTTGAACATAGGATTTGTCACACAACTTATCACAAATATAACCTTATAAGTGATCAAAGAATTGATACACAAAGTGTGATCAGAAAAGTGATAGTGAAGGGGAGCAGTTCTAGATTGCATCAAGGTGAAGCACTTGGGTGTTTTGGGTGACCTAGAGAAGCTCCACGGTAGGTAATTGGTTGGAAATTTTTCCATCATGATGTCTTTGTGTCATGCATCATTGAGAACAACATTTGAGTTGAGATGGGTTTCTGGATGAGTGGGTTGACCATATCCTTTGGAAAAGGTGACTCTTTGCATAGTTACAATAGTCGTTTAATAGGAGCATGACTTGAAAGTCAAGCGTTGATAGCACGATGTCTTGAAGAGGAAGAAGTCAAGGTATGGAAATCGCAAGACATTAGAGATGACTTCGGTCAGTTTCATGCAAAGTTTGGAACTTAGACATATTTTTGAAGTGGATGGATGGAATCGGCATTGTATTGCAGTGATGTTCTTGTAATATTATGGAGCTATGGATGATGATTGAGGAGAGTTCATGGAGAGAGTTGGTTGCTTGGTCAAGTGACGATCCAAGACAACAAACTTAAAACATGGTTGCAACGAAGGATGTTGTTGGGAAGTTATGGTTGGTTTTTAATTCTTGCATTCCTAAGTGTTGTAGTGAATTCTTTGAAGGGAAATAAAATGACTTGGTTTTTCAAGTGCAATCCATTTCCATGATGAAAATTGGCATACTTGATGGTGAATCAAGTGGTGCAGATTTAAAGAAGTCTTGTATAATTATGTGATGCCTTGGTTGGGTGTATGTGTAGATAACTTGAGATACCTACTTGGATGAGTCATGTGATGGACTTAGGAATATTTGGATGCATCCATGGAGCAGACTTGAGGAAGTTGCCTAACTCTTTGATGAGGTGTGTTGGACAGGTCACTGCAGTGAAGTGGGCAATGAAATCTGTATCTTTCATGTTTGAGAGAATGGATGAGGCACCTTGGTGCTTGGTTCCTTATCCATATTTATTGAGTTATTTGGTGACTTGATGAGTCATGAGGACAATTCAAAAGATGGAACTCTTGCAGCATATGCAAGGAGTCAACAAAGAAGTTGGACAAGAATTTTTGACAATCAACATGAATGTGTAGAACACAACCCAAGTGACTTGGGTGGTTTTCACTCACCTTTGGTATGGGACATCGGATGAGGTAGAGAACACCTTGGTGTATTATGGATGATTGTATGATGACCTAGAAATTCAACGAGGGTCATTGGTTGAGGTTGGTAGAGTATTGGTTTGACATGCCTAAAGCATGGAATTTCTTTGAGGTGACTCATTATACTTGGAGCACTTTGGAAAAAATTTGGGGATGTTTTCAAGAGTGAGGTCATGTTGACCACACTCATCATAGATTTTGAGTTGTGGATAGGTGACTTGATGAAAGGAGGTGATTTGAGGACCTACATTCATTTGGAGGATTGTGTAGACAAGAATATTGCAACATGAAGATATTACTTGCGCATGAGAATGTATCTTTATTTGGGTAGTATGGTTGAAGGTCAATCCTAACCATTCCTAGAAATAAAGAGTTAGACACAAAAACATGGTTGAGTGATGAAGTAGTGCGGCAAAGGAAGTCTGGTTATGATGTTATTAGGGGAAGATTGGATAATTGTGCCATGAGGTGGACAATGGATTCGAGTTTCCATAGACGACTTTGTTTCATGGTGAATCCATAGTGCAACAAGGTGAGGTTATACATTTCCTTGGTCAGAGATCATTGCGTGGATGGTTCAAATTGTGGAAGCAAGTCAGAGTATGGATGCACCAGTAGGTTCAAAGTGAAGAACTTAGACATTGTGGAGGATCTCCTTGATTAAGATCAAACAATGGAAGAAATAGTGAGGTAAGGATGGAAACTTTCCTTAGTCTTTGGAGTTGGATAGAGTGATGAATATGTGACAAAAAAGACTAAGTTTAGGCATGAGAATGTGAATGCTCACGAATTGGGTGTGAAGGTTGGATTAGCTACCCAACCAGTTCGATACATGGGGTTTGACAGTGTGTGAAGGCATGTAATTTATTTGAAGTAAGGGTGAAATAGTAATATCATAGGATTTCAACACTTAGGTGAAATTTTGAAGTGAAGTGAGCAATAGTCAATTCTAGCAGGAAGCGACAGCATCAACAGAACTGAACAATAGCAAGGCAACAACATCACAACAAGATAGTGAAGTATAGTTGGGTGACTTTCATCCTTCGAGTTGGGTGAAGTGACCTTATTGAATCATGCAAAAAATCATGTATATTTGGGTGCAGTATAGTTTGGTTGGTTTGTGGAAATTTGGGGTTTCCACTTCATAGGGAAACTTGGGGTTTCCACTTTGATAGAATTTTGGGGTTTCCAACTAGCACAGAAATTGGGGTTTCCAACATAATTAGTTGCGATGGGAGCACAAATTTTGGGAGAGACTTGGAAATCACAAATTTTGGGAGAGACTTGGACATCACAAATTTTGTGGATGTTTCCGAGGATGGAAATGAATTGAGGTGGGGGAGTATGTAAGGCCCGTGGTGCCAAGACCGGGTTCACACACTTCCACCATAGATTGAAACAAAGGAAATTGGGTAGGAAAGATGCTTGGTGCATGTGAAGGAATGAATTATTCATATATGGGGAGATTTTGGGTTACTTGGGTGCACGACACACTAAGGGGAAACTCCACCCAAGATTCCTTGTAACACAAGTCAAACAATGGACGATTTGATGAAGGGTTGAAGAAAATACTTGGGCACTCCATCAATGAAGGAAAATCAACTAAGGCATGGGGGGAGCAATTAGGAAATTCAGATCAACTCATGTAAGGGCTGCATGCACCCAAGACGATGAATCGATTAGATAGATCGATGGGTCGGCTAGACGATGGAATAAAGCATTCAATGGGTCGATTGGGCAAGCCACATGAACATGCCCAAATGAGTATTCAAAATAGCCTTGTGAAGGGGTGTGACTTGGTGAACCGATGGGTCAGTTCATCCATCGGAAAATAGACACAATGGATGGAAACCTATAAAGGAACAAGGGCACACAACCAAGAAGTAATATTTGAAGACAATGAGAGAAATAATATCTATGTGATTCTAAGGCAGAGGAAGAGGGTGATCTCCCTCAAGGATCCAAGTCGCTCTGCATGGGAGGACTTGTGCTATCTTGAGGAGGATTTGATGGACAAAGTTGGGTGAGCTTCTCTTTGTAGTGTTCCCACTAATTTTTTGGGGGGTTTTCTCCCTTAGTTTAACATCATAAACATTTGATCAAACAATTTGTGTGGAAAAACCCTTATCAACAGTTTGGAAAATCTTGTTTATTTGCTAAAACCATGTAGAAAACACACAAATTGTATACCCATAACACGTATTGCATTGAAATGGTATAGAAACCGAGATACAATTTGTCTCTATCATAAATACTATAACACCAAGCAAATAAATATAATTTTTGACCTATTCATTAAAAATATAGGTTTTGTGTAGGTACAAGAATATGCAACAGTCTTGTAAGAAAGTGGTACTTTGGAAGATGTCACCTCTACACATCCAGAAATCAACCAGAAAAGAGAAAATCAATGCCAAGTAAATAAATGACCCAGTATATGTGACAACCTGGTCCTTATCTAATATAAATCACCCACTTATTGAACAACTCGACCCAAAACCAAAGAAATACAACCCAAAACATAAAAACACACCCACAAGCTAACTCACCTTCCTCAAGCCAAATCGACCTGTGCAAATGAAAACTTAGTTGTTAAATGATGAAATACTCAGCCACACTAAAGCACAATGAAAATATTTGAATGATATTCTCTCCCAACAAGATAGGGTGGATGGTCTCACCACCAAAACCAGTCTTCCTCTATAGGGATTTTCATCCCAAAAGCCAAAGGCATAAGAGCTACTCAAATTCATTTTTAGAAAAATAACAATGCATAATGAGAGAGGACACCCCAATCCCTTTTTTATTTCCTCATTCACCCTTTCTTTGATCATATTACCCTTTTATAGTTAAGTTACTTTTCAATTTAACTTTAGTAAAATCTCTTTATTAATTTATTAACCCTTTTAATCCAAAAAATGATGTATTTGACTTTAAAGCATTTTTGGGCACTGAAAGTCACTTTTTATCCTCTCCACCATTTAGATCTCTTCATCCTAGTTCCAACAAGCTATTACACCAAGGTACCCCTCTTAGATAAATTATTAAAATGGAAACTTTAGTGAAATCCATTAAATAATGCCCATTAATACTCCCAAATTACGAAAATGATCGAAATGCAAAAAAATCAAAATCCGACTGTGAAGTAATGATCCTGATGATTAAACATGATAAGTGGACCTTTGAAAGCATCACATAACTCATCCAAACTGCTTGAGCTCAATGTTAACCTCAAATTACCCCTTTGTTCAGGCTGACATAAACCCATAAGGGAATTTACAACTACAGAGTAAGGGAATCCAAAAATGGAGACATTACAGTCCTCCCTTTCCAAATATTGTGTGTCCTCAAGAAATTCCATTACAACCCTATGATAAACAAGTTGAACCAAATTGAAACTGAGAGTGATTCCCATGTCCCAAATCAATCTGAAAGTTTTGGAGCACCTACCTCCAGTAATATTGTCTTGCAATGTACTAACACAAAAGGCCTCCTGAAGGTCATTGATCAATAGAGCAATCAGATACTTTGAAGAATCATTCCACCCCGCATAGAATCATCCTCCTAAGAATTCAATCCAATGTGCTATATAAATGAGCTCTTGATAATAAAAACCAACTCTCCCATCTATACCAGCTACCAGACTATCAAACCATGTAATCCCAGGGTCCCATGGTAGTCTCAAGAACAAACCACCATGTTGACGTTGTGCCACTCTATTCATAAATATCTAAACCTCATGTCTAGACAACATCCTCCACTCCTGGAACCCCAAGATGTAATACCTGAAAGAATCACCCCCACTATCAGGGATCATATCCTAGAAATGTATCTCAAAGAAGTCATAAGTTGCAATCTCCCTACCAGACTCAATCTTGGGAAATGGAAAAAAAAATCTTCCCAACCATAACATATAAACCTCAACATATCCCCTCATGTCGCTCCTAGAATGAAGTTGATCAAACACTTTCAAGGGGCTAGTATAGAAGATGTCAACAAAAGAATCTCTAAAATCAAACATCCTGGAAAATCCTTTGTGGCTACCAATCAAAAAAGAATCAACGACACTTACTCTCCAAGTGTCAAAGGGGAAATTCATAATACTCCAGCACACCCAACCTAGTGCACACATCCAAACACCGTCTATAAAATCACCCACAACTAGCTGCACCATAACCTGCAAGAGCTAAAATTTTGTCTACCCATGGATTGAAGTCACTATTAACAACATCTTGCTGGAATATGCACCTAGATCCCAAATCTTGTGATCAAATCCCATATCATCACTAGACTCAGAAAGATCTCCATCATCTCCTCTCGAAGCATCCAAAAAATGAAATGGACCAATCATATGATTTCTTGGAACCCACATCCAAAGGAGAAGTCCACTATGTCTCATACCAAATGACTCCAATTGTCCTACAATGATCAACTCTGTATTCGGTACAACCCCTGCCAAAATATCTTGAGAATCGTGTTGTCTCGATCATGGTCACTATACTCAGGAAACCTATGGAGCCTAAACGCCTCCCTAAGAACCACTTTGCTAACTGTGGTGCCTCATACTTTGATGAATTTTCTAAAATGTAGTCCCTTCTATGCACCTTCGGTAGACCTATACTAAAATTTGTCGACACACTCTCCCACCTCTGTTCAAAAATGATCATAGACTTCCATAAGCCTATTAGGTAGGTNTGTGGTGCCTCATACTTTGATGAATTTTCTAAAATGTAGTCCCTTCTATGCACCTTCGGTAGACCTATACTAAAATTTGTCGACACACTCTCCCACCTCTGTTCAAAAATGATCATAGACTTCCATAAGCCTATTAGGTAGGTATGATCTGACTCATTCTACTGATAAGTCGTGCACTCCCTCACAAGTCTCCACACATCGTCCTCGAGGCCCTTCCATGAGAACCTCCCTTTGATCTACTGGTAATTCTGGAAGTGTCTGTGATGCCCTACCAAGGTTGTATTGTGTATAACCCTCATGATATATTCCCTAAGTGTGGATTCAGCGACTAAGTATATGTTATCTCTATAGTAAATGATATCATCCACCACTCTTCATCTATCATCTTGAATATGACTATCCATCAACTCGCATGCAAACCAATCCTTGGAATATTCCACCGAAAGGTGGGAGTTCTAATCAAGTGAAATCCCCATGAGTCAATCCAATGTGTCATGTATCTCCTCCTAATGTGTTTATTCGTCATGCATACTGATCACATGGCCACAATGTCAAGCATCTGTCATGCCAATCTCCTTGTCCCTATCATGATGATAACCTGATCGAAGATCAATCTCTAGAGAGTACTTTGTCCCACCATGTGAGAGATCTCTCAGTGGGTCAGATGCGCATGAACTTACCTATGAAAGTGTGTTCTTGCATGAACGGTATGTAGCTACCAATTTTGGCTGATGTAATCTCATATTTTGGGTTTTCCTAAGCTTTTAAGAGGCAACTCGATGTAGTTCCAGAACTTACATGGCTCTGGTCTCACTTCTCATGATCTGCCGATGGAGTACTAACTTTTGGGTTCTTACCCTTGCTGGGTCCTGAGGATTGGATCCAGCTAAGGCGTTTCCATGCTTATGTGAGACAATATCACTCGAATCATTGTGTCGACCTGCTAGAATCTTATTGTAGGAGGGAGTCGTCCTCTCGCCCCTAGTCGAAGTCATGAGTGGTTGAAGACAACCCTAACCCTTCTTGATACGTAAAACCCTAAACCCTCTGCAGAAAATTGCCCAAAATAATCTTCTCGTCTAGAGTTTTATTTTTATGTTATAAATAAGATGATGTTTTAAGTTATGAACTTGTAAAAAGTTTACAAAACTCAAATTTATAAGTGTAATCTTTATTTATGTAATTTTAAAATATATATATATATATATATATATATATATATAAGATAAAATTTTGTCATTTATAATAATTTACAAAACTCAAGTTTATAAGTGTAATCTTTATTTATGTAATTTTAAAAAATATATATATATATATATATATGAGATAAAATTTTGTCATTTATAATAATTAATAATTAGTTGATTGGCTCTAAAAGAAAATATTTCTATTAATGAGAATTTTAGACTGATTTCTATAATTTAAAAACTAACATTTAACCATTAAAAGCAATTCAAAATCATAATTCAATATAATTAAAAAAAAAATCAACCAATTATTAATAATATCTATGAGACCCACCATCCCATCTAATTATGGTAAAAGGTAAAATTACCAAAGAAAAATCATATAATAACCAGAAACACCTAACTTTTAACCTCATAAACCTGATTGCAATTTATTACGGACTGGATTATTACCACACATTTTATCATAATTAAAATAGGGTTTCGTCTCGGGCTTGATATCACGGATCACGGATCAGTATTCCTCCGTCCCTGGCCGATGAATATGCGTTGAATAGTTTATCAGGAGAGAAAGTATTAATGGCGGTGATAAAGGTACATGGTAATCGAGATTCCTTGGCCACTGTTCTGGTGCTCTGCTGTTTGAATGAGAAGGAACTTCAATACGAGCTCGTCCAAGTCGATCTCGGCCCTGTGGGTGCTCAGAACAAACCCCAATATCTGGCTCTCAATGTAAGAACAAGTATATGCATTTTCATGTAATCTTTCTGATTTCAAGCGACCCAATTCACCTTTACTTGTGCCGTTTGTGTTTCTGCTGCAGCCATTTGGCCAAGTTCCCACAATCCAAGATGGGGATCTCACCTTGTTTGGTAATTTCCTACTACCCTAAAGCTTCGTTTAATTTAAACCCTTATTTTATATTTCCATATGGAGAGATCTTACAGAACAAAAATTGTTTTTGCTTGGTCACAAGAATCAGAATCGAGAGCCATCATCAAATATTTGGCCAACAAGTACAAAGGGCAGGGCACCGATCTCCTGGGAAACAATCTGTCGGAACAGGCCCTGGTTGAGCAGTGGTGTGAAGTGGAAGGGCAGTCATTCTATCCCCTTGCTTCGAGCATAGTGTATGAAACCTTCGTGATGCCAGTGAGCGGAGGAGGCAGCATAGACGTAGCAGCGGAGGAGAAGCTGAACAAAGTATTGGATATTTATGAGGAGAGGTTGTCGAAGAGCAAGTACCTGGCAGGCGATTTCTTCAGCTTGGCAGATCTCCAACATCTGCCATGGACGCACTACCTCATGGATGCTTGCAGAAAGGATCGTCTCATAACATCCAGAAAACACGTGAATTCATGGTGGAAAGACATCTCCTCTCGCCGTGCGTGGAAGATGGTTGAAATCCCCCTGTAATTGGAATTTGATCGAGGAGAGAGTAGACTGTAATCGTTTGTAAGAAATGCATGTGGTAGACTGTACATTTTTTTCTTTTTCCTCTGGACTGTCAATTTTGATGTAATACAGCTTTATTTCTGAGTCATTCATGGCCGCCTGCCGTCTTTTTTCTGGGCCACATGGCACAAGTTTTAGCTTACTCCTTCTTTGGGCATGACATGATAAAAATCTTTCGTCACAGCTGGTAAAACATAGTAATTTGATAGCGAGTTTTCCGACGAACACCACATGTCAATGATATTCTGCAATTAAACGATATCGATGCTATCCAACAATCTTTATCGTTACTGTGTTTATTTATTTTCCACTAATCGATGAGGAAAGCGACAAATACATCTACAGGATTTGAATCAATGATCAAATGGACACTAACCTTCATCTTGATCCCTTGCCATACACCTTCCACCCTACTGGGAAAACCTATTATAATTCAGTTGTGAATCCAGTAATCATATGTGCATGTTGGTCTCCCATTTTGTCATAATTAAAGCACCTCTTTTTTTATTACCATTCCACTTCTATACCTAAACATGGCCTTATTATCCTTAAAATCCATGTTTTTAAGCCTTAAACATTGCAACAAGTATTTAAAGGTAATGATGGTTTATTTTAATGAAGTTCCTAAGTTATGATTGTTTATTTTAATAAATTTCCTAAGTTCTCCATAGATTTTAATGAGTTTTTGAACTAACATTTATTAATGAAGAATTTCAATTCAATTTGAGTTTTTGAACTAACAATTATTAATAAAGAATTTTAATTCAATTTTTTTACCAACTATGTAGTTCTGATACATATATGCGCACCCAGGTGGAAAATGAGCACATGGGTTTTGTAGATCCAGTCCCCAGTATGGTCTAGGTTTCTTAGTTCATGCCTAGGTCGCACATGGATGTCTCCAGTCGTGATCAAGGGTTTCATAGTCAACAATGTGTCGAATTAGCAACAATTAACTTTCGATGAGATTTACAGGAAAATGAAGAAGAATCTGACAATTCTAGAACATGGATTTTGTGTAGGATGGTCTCAATTAGGTCATCCGCGAGCAGATTTCTAAAACATGGCATGGTTAGGGAGATATGGAAGTTTTTTTTAATTTGGGTTTGCCCATATTTATGTTGCGGCCCATTTTTCAAGATGTTCAACGAAATGCAATTCATAGCTAAAAGGAATACCATAAAGGATCATCGGTTCATTTGATTAGTTTCCATAGGTTCTAAGTTTGTCCTCAATGATTCAAAGGAATCAAGGATGGTTTGGTTTGGCCATATCTCCACTATTTTCATACTTTGTTTCCAAGGATGCGGGGGACTACTTTTTCATTTATGGACTTTTTTGTATATTATAGTGATCTATAATGTAAAAGAGAAGAGGGATATTAGCGTTGAATTGCACCTTGTTTAGCGCTATAAGACTTGAGGGATCATAGCAATGTTCAATTCCCACAATCCAAGATGGGGATCTGACCAAGACCGTTACATGATGTAACTTTGATTCCAAATTAATCAATACAAAGTTTAATTATTGTTGATGGTGCATATTTGATCTCCTTATTGTAAGTTTTTCATCTCACTAAGAGATGTTAAGGGCCCACCACATGGGATGTATAGTTGATTTATAATTCTATTAGCTTAGTTTATTATTTTAATTTGATTCTATTCTGTAGAGCTAGGGTATGAATTGCATATTTAAGTATAAGGTTTCTCGTTTATGATCCATGGCATTTTATGAGTAATTAAATATGGAGCTTATATGTAGGTTGTTTTGTCTCTTGAGATATTAACATGAGTGATATAATCACTTCTCAGTGGACGAGTGTTTGAAGCTTAGATAGTTTAATGTTTTACCATTGCCTCTCCTTCTATGTCAATGCACATTTACAGAGTTTTTGTTTTTATTACAAATGTTGGCTTTCTTAAAGAATAGATTTTAAGAACTAGTAATTGCTTCTCTTAGAAACTTTGACATTATGTTATAAACAAGTGGATATATCAAGTTTGTTGACAGTTGAATCACGTTTGTACATAGACAAATTGTCTGGATACAAGAGTGGAGTGCCACCATAAATTTGTCACATTGGGTGTATTACTTGTAAATTAGAGTGCCAAGGACTTATTTCTCATAATCTTTACATTTCAACTAATAAATCAAACATTAGATCAGTAGCATATAAATAAGAATTTGATATTTTTAATCTAACTTGTTTGAATGGATGGTTCTACGTAAAAATTTTGGGCACATTCGAGTACCTTGTTTCATTTGATTGTGAAGAGTAGCTAAGATTCTCTTTTGATTAAAACCAAACCTTATATGAGAGAGCATGAACACTTAGATTAATAAGTGAAATATTGCATCTTGGTTCTTCGAAGGAGATTTGACAAGAGAATTAGTCATTGAGTTTTTTTTTCAAATTATGTACCAGCATTCTGATTTATTTTGTGAACAAATTAAAACTCCATTGATTGAAATTAAGATGAGAACAAATAAAGGACATATGCATACATAGATCAATGATCTAGACATGATAACATGAAAAACCATTGAACTTTGCTCATGCTTAATAACAATCATATGGACAAAGTGAAGTTGTTTAAGAATTCTTAGAGCTTTAATGAATGCATGGATTGCAGTATGGTTTACTTGTCTTCTGAGAAGTTAGAGTAGTTTAGGACTTCAAACTTTTACCTGCATACAACTCATAAGTTTACAAATTGGATTCACAAGCAAAGAATTTATTAACGACAATTAATTGAACCAACATTTTTGGAGCTGTTATTGGAGAGATATTAAAAGGTAAATGATAGAAGGATAGTTTTGTTAAGTTAATTGTTTCTATTTGGTTTTCTCACTACATTACAGATTTGGTGGCAGAAAAGACGATAAAACACAAAGGCTTCACTTCTTAATTTCTGCAAGGGTTGTAGCCTACCACATTCACTTTGGTGAGTCTATCCAAACTCTTCCCAATCATGTAACTGACTAATGGTTAGACCTAGAGATTGTAGCTTGCTTAAGTTTTCTTTGAATGGTGTGATTTCATTTATTTTCCTTACTCTAAGGTGTTGTAAGATCCCCAATACTACTATTTCATTTATGAGTAGGAGCTCTAGAAAAATAGAAAGAACTTGAAAATGTTCAAGAATGTGTTGAGCAAGTAAGGACTAATCACTACAAGGAATTTCTTAAACCCTTGTCCAAAGTTCAAAATTGACATGAGGGAGGAATCTGCATCTCGAGAATTAGAGGACATCTATGAGCTCAATCCACAAGAAGAGCACCTAGAATTATTCCTTAATAATCCTTGAAAGAATATATAAGACTCATGGATAACATTAGATGGAGAATCGACACTAGAGCCAAAGATCGAAGAATTTCCTGGATGTTTTTCACGAGATCCCTTGTGCATCCAGGAGTTTCATGAACAATTTTCCAATGAGATTTATGGAATGACAACCAAAGAGATCCTAGGAGACAAGAAATATATTGAAACATGGTTCCAAACAATCATCAGGACACAATACTACTCCATTGTTCAACATTTCTTGGCACCATCTCTTCTAGAACAATTGGTTTCACATATCCCAATAATCATGGAGGTATACGTTTCAAATTTGGATATTATTTTAACATAGATCCTGTTGTGAAAATGGATGCATTAGAAATATTCCTACACTTGAGAAAATGTTTTCTTTTTCAAGCAAAGTACAATAATGTAAATAATTAAATAAAATAGAAAAAAGAAAAATAAGTCCAGTTGTGAAAACCAGTTTATTGGTGCAACTGAACATGAATTTTCCTTGAAAATCGGGTGCCGAAGGGAAAGACTCACAATGAATTCTACATTTAGTTTTGCTAGAAAAAAAAGATCACAAAGAAATCAAATAAAACAAATGCAAAAATAAAACATAGAAGATACACAATACAATAGAGACACAAATATACGTGTTTCACCCAGTGTGGTCTATGTCTACTAGAGAAATGGTCAGGTCCTTCCTTTTTATTATCCAATAAAATGAAGGGATACAACCTACATCACACCCAATGTAACTTCCTCTTCATTCTCTCACAGTCTCCTCCCTTGGAATACAATATTGACTATCACACACAACCGCAATATGATTCCCTCATAAAAGAGGGTTTCCTTATAGTGTAAAAATCCCTAACATAATTTCTACCATCAGATATGAGACCTTATAATGAACAGTCCAGATTGACTATGAAATTACAATATCTTACAAGGAAATTTTTCCCAAAATTTCGCTTCGAAGGAGCTACCCCTGAATCCCTTGCTAGGAGGGGGCTCCATTAATTGTCATTTCCCCCCCCTGGACCGTCCTAATAACATTATTGGGGGGGGAATCCCCCCCACACCTCCCTAATGACAGTAGTGGGGGGGAAATCCCCCCCACAACCCCCGTCAAGAAATGGGATCCAAGCACAGCTGAAACAAACCTCTGAATCAGGAAGATAATCACACTCCACAACCAAAAAGTTGTTGGTTATACCTTGTATTCTTCAAATCATTATATTCGAATGATGTGGGATTCCTTAAGGTATGCCTTTCGACAAGTATTGACCCATCAATTCCAACACATCATCTGAGATCGGGATTACAGACTTGCATACATCAATGGAAATATTTCTTGCTGTCAACTATGGGAATTCATCAAGGTCTCTTGATTGCCAAATCTTACAAGTGATTCGACTTCAACACATTCATTCATACCTAGAAAGATGTAATAAGGCACCTTGACACTAATTGACATTAATGGTGAGTTGTCTCGTATTGGTTAACAACATACATTAATGGTTGGTAATCCAACGAATTTTTTCTATGTTCAACTTCAACAAAAAATTATTCATATAGATAGAATTGTGCAAAGTTATGGGTTTATGGTGATGATTATTTGGTTTTTGGTTTTGACATCAGTTTGCATATTTCAACAGTGTGCAAATAAAAAGGAAATAATATATAGGATAATCAAGTAGGAAGAATGTTTCAAAAGAGGGAGGCTATGTTCCTCAACAAATATTTTGCATCAAAATCATCCCTCTTCTTTGTGAAGAACTTAAAGCGTAGTTATATTTCGACACTTCACCCCTTGTTTTATTGTTCCTATTGTATTTATTGACACTATGATTCCATTTTCCTTCAGTATCATATGTATCTTGGTGCCAAGTTCAGGGACCAACACTCATCCATCATCTTTTCCTTTCAGTTTGGTTTTGATATTTTCATTATGAATAAGTTTAGATTTTCAGAGTTCTTAAGAGATTTACAACATGTATAAAAGTTGAAATTCATTTATGTATGATTGGAACAAATCTTCTAATCATTTATCAACAACAACAATGCTTTCATCAACTCCAATTCCTTCAGTTGACAGTATCAGTTAAAAACAAAGGAAGTTGGTTGTGTTGGTACAAGAACTGTACATGAGGTACAAGAAAGCCTGTAATTGTGTTTTGAGAAAAAATTTAAAAGTGACATGCCTTCATATCCCAGTACAAAGGCTTGTAAAGTGATAGATGCTTCCATGATCAATAAAAAACCCACTACCTGTGTCGGATCCAACAACAAAATTTCCAGAGTCAGTGTGCTACAATGGTCTTTTATGCTTCAAAATACTTCTGTATTACTTTTCAGACCAGGAAAATATATGTAAGTGAGGTAACTAAACAATTCATAAGTAAATATGTTTTTTATGCTCTTTTCAATTTATTAAGAATAAAGGAATTTCTCTTTGCAACAACCTCATGCTTGTTGTTTTACCTTCTCCTTCTTATCCCACCATTAAACTAGTGTACTTACATTTACCATTTTCTTTGTATAATTGACCTTTTTTACCTTTATATTCACACCTACATTCTATCCTTATGGCACCTTACCCATTACACTTGTTTATAATAATCATTTCTTCATTAATTATATGGCATGCATGTATACATTGTTTACCATATCTCTACTATGTCACACCTTTGATACATTTATTGTACATAATTCTTATGACATATTAACCATATGGCTTATTACATGTGGCATAATGCTTCTCATTTATCGACCACGTAGTATGAAATATACATATTAACCTGATTTCAAAGGACACTTACAGAACTAACCATCATCATCCACTAAGCTTGTACATGCAAGTCTGATCGTTCTCTCATTACATCAAGAAGGTCGATTGTTATATAATTTCCCATAAACTTGTATGAAATCGTTTGTGAATTCGACCATTGTAACTCATTTGAAATCACCAAAGGGATTCCAAATGAGTTTCATTCATATCACTGTAACGACCCTAATTGAATAAATGATTAAAGATTAATAAGTAAGATTTAATTAAAGAAATAATTGAGGATTAACTAAGTAATAATAATCTAACTAAAGATCACATTTAATGACCTGTGACATAAATTTAAGAGATCAAAAAAAAAAAGAAATGAGATAACAGGAATTGCGTATGCAGTAGAGGGTGGCGTATGCAGGGCGAGAAGCCCAGAAATCCCGAGATGATAAAATATTAATGAAGGGACGAAGGAAAGAGGATGGGGGTGGTTGTGAAGTAAATGCGTGAGTCGGCAGGGAGGAATAAGGGACGGGAAGAGGGGGATGTGGGCACCATTCGGCAGGGAGGGGGAATGGATGATGTGGACTGGAATTGCTAAGCTGACTGTATTGGCGGAGAACTATTGTATTCGGCGGTGAGCAGAGAGTTCTGCACTATTGTGTTTTTCCGTGAGCAGAGAGCCTCTGGACGGTTATGTTTTGTCGTGAGCAGAGAGCCTCTGGACGGTTGTGTTTTGCTGTGAGTAGTGATTTTCTGTGCACTATTGTTTTTTTATGGACTGTTGGCTTGCTGTGAGCAAGGAGTAGAGTTCCTAGTTGAGATTTTATCCGGGGAGGCACAGAGTTGCTGGAGGTTTTGGGCACGGAGGGCCAGCATATCCGTAGATATCCTGGAGCTAGGTAGTTTTCCTAGTTGGAAGGGAGGACAGTAGTTTTGGGCAGTTATTTTCCTGTTTGTGACAGGGTTGATCTGTGTAGTAGGGAGCAGAAAGGCAGCAGCAAAGCAAAGAGGCAACATAAATTAGCATCAGATCCAGGTACTTGTTAAGTTATGTATTTATTTCATTCTGCCATGAATTTAGTATTTATTGATAAATCTAAGTTACTGAAGTTGTTGTTATAAAATTCAATATCATGCTATGAAGTTTTGTTTCAGTTTAATTTCATAAAATGTTTATGAAACTTAATGATGTTTAGAAGTTTATGGTTGTTACATATGGTATCAGAGCGTCTTAGTTCAAAATCTGGGCATAAGGGCCAAAACCCCGAGTGTTAACTCCAGCCATGCTTAAACTACAAACAAAACATGTTCAGTTTGACCCAATATGACTGATACAGTACTCGAAAATATACTCAGGTAGTATCCCTTCATTATCCAAGCAAATGATCTCATAGATGCAGCACAAGCAACTGCTTTAGGCAATATCCTCTAAATGGATTATGTATGGTTACTACAGTTTTAGTCTGAATATTCAATGGAACGCCCTTTAAATTAAGTGGCAGTAAACCAGATAGTTTGAAGGATCACTTCCCACGAAATGGCTACCATTAAAGAAGCCCAATAAAGCTATTAAGCACGAAAAGGGAGTTGATAATTTAATTGTACTTGAGTAGTACTTGTCAATGAAGTTTCAGGTAAGATAGACACCTGAAATCGACGAAATGTCGAAGGGAAGCTTCTATTGAAGGCTTGAAACTGGGAAGATTCAATGACTACACGAACCATACTAAATAAAATGCAAAAAGACAATTGCGGGACCTTGAAAAGGCCTATTTCATCTTGAACTTACCTAAATGGGGGAAACTGTCGATGCGCAGTCGGAAAAAGGGAAATTTAGCAGACTTGTACCGCACAGGAATAGTGTGAACTAATTGCCTGTATTAAGCCTCGATGATTGTAATAATGAACTATAGACCCATATAAATTTCAACCGTGCCAAGAGAGCAATTTTAACACTACGTAATGTTTTGTGCAACTAATCAATTTTCCCAAAGAAGAGCTGTCTGTTACACGGGAGAACGGATCTACGCCGTCAGATCTCGGGCGAAATCTCGTCAGCCATTAGATCTAGAAAAGTTGCACGGGGTTTAAGCCCTAGCGTGCATAGGAGGATTCCTGGAAGAGTCATCGGGAAATCTGAGTCATCGGGGTTTTGTTAAGTCTGAGAATCGAGACCTTGTGGTTCTCGAAATCCTGAGAACGGATCCTAGCCGTTGATCTCGGCAGGACACATGTCAACGTCTTGGGGAGGCGATGGGATTTTACCATCGGAGATTTTAGGAGTGTAGAACTGTTGCATAATGAAATCGTGATTCACGATTTTCTGATAGGATCGGAGCCGTCCAAACGGTAGTGACGTGTGTCGGAAGATCCCGGAGGGTCGTGAAATCGGGGTTTCCGGAGACGTGAGACTTGTGCAGGTTGAAATCGCAATACGTGATTTCCCGATCAGATCTGGACCGTCCATTGTGCGTGACGCGTGTCAGGAGATCCCGAAGAGTCGTGGATCGGGAAATCATGGTTTTCGAAGACAAAGAAACCGCTTCGCTGGGAATCACGATCGGCGATATCCCGACAGTGACATAAGCGTGGTGGGACCACTAGAGTCAGAATGGAGGATAAGTGTCCGTCATCCGGGAAGAGTCGAGAAATCCATGGGAAAATCCCGACACAATCACAGCCGTCCATCTGTGGGACAGGTGGAAACCATCGAAAACCATCGGTGTTTGGCCCATCGGGATATCGGGATTTTCGAGGGCAAGGAATACTCGCATGATGGAGTCGCGATTCGCGATATCCCGATGGGAGTTATGAACCGTCCATCGGCGAGGATGCGTGGCATGAGATCCTAACGAGTCGGTGTTTGGGGGCATCGGAGTTTTCGAGGGTAAAGAAATTGTGCAACAGGAAATCGCGATCCGCGATTTCCTGACACGGTCGGAGCCGTTCGATTGGAGGGACGCGTGTCAGAGGATCTGAAGGGTCGGGATTCGGCATTTCGGGTTTCCCGCATACGAAGGAATCACGACCGGAGAAGTTGCGAAATCCCGAAACGCGACGGGTCCCATAACCATAACGTTTAAGTGGAAGACAGGTGTCACTCCATATCGGGGTTCGGAGCTCAGAAGGTCCAACCTTGCAGAGAGTTAACAATAGGTGGCATCAGAGATTGGAGGACCGGGGATCCTAAGGATGTAAGTCCTACACCTTTCAATTTCGCGAAGTCTGAAATATCGATAAGGGATAAGACTGCGGTCACAAGGCGAGGACGTGTGGATCACAAGCATAGCTTAAAGGGCTAATGCACTAGGAGCTCATCGGGGATCGGGAATCGGGAATCCTAAGGATGGGTGGGCATTAACATCACAAACGCCGAAACCCTGAATCCTGATAGGGTGATACAAGGCTACGGTCGTGGAGGCGGTCATATGGACCAAGCTCGTAGTAAAAGGGGCTAACGAAGAAAAGGGCCCATCGGGAAAGTTGAGCACAAAATCCCGATAGGAGGGTTTATGGTAACAGGATTGTGAGCGCGGTCGTATGGACCAAGGTATAGTCAGTAAGGGGCTAGCTAATAGAGACTGGTCCCATCGGGAATCGGGGTTTGGAGAGGTAAAGATTTCACGACAGAAAAAAGTCCGTAACCCCGATACAGAGTCGGGGATAAGTCACGGAAGGTGCAGAGGCCGTGATGAGCACGTGGAACCCATGCGGGCCCGAACCCTTGTAAGTACATTTAATAATTTATATATATATATATAATATAAAGTGTTAAAAATAATTTGAAGTAAATTAAATAATTTAGTATAAATAATTTATAT
>SNQJ01S0054021.1:68512-107617 GCA_010110895.2 Picea sitchensis
ATTAATAATTGTTAGTTCAAAAACTCAAATTGAATTGAAATTCTTCATTAATAAATGTTAGTTCAAAAACTCATTAAAATCTATGGAGAACTTAGGAAATTTATTAAAATAAACAATCATAACTTAGGAACTTCATTAAAATAAACCATCATTACCTTTAAATACTTGTTGCAATGTTTAAGGCTTAAAAACATGGATTTTAAGGATAATAAGGCCATGTTTAGGTATAGAAGTGGAATGGTAATAAAAAAAGAGGTGCTTTAATTATGACAAAATGGGAGACCAACATGCACATATGATTACTGGATTCACAACTGAATTATAATAGGTTTTCCCAGTAGGGTGGAAGGTGTATGGCAAGGGATCAAGATGAAGGTTAGTGTCCATTTGATCATTGATTCAAATCCTGTAGATGTATTTGTCGCTTTCCTCATCGATTAGTGGAAAATAAATAAACACAGTAACGATAAAGATTGTTGGATAGCATCGATATCGTTTAATTGCAGAATATCATTGACATGTGGTGTTCGTCGGAAAACTCGCTATCAAATTACTATGTTTTACCAGCTGTGACGAAAGATTTTTATCATGTCATGCCCAAAGAAGGAGTAAGCTAAAACTTGTGCCATGTGGCCCAGAAAAAAGACGGCAGGCGGCCATGAATGACTCAGAAATAAAGCTGTATTACATCAAAATTGACAGTCCAGAGGAAAAAGAAAAAAATGTACAGTCTACCACATGCATTTCTTACAAACGATTACAGTCTACTCTCTCCTCGATCAAATTCCAATTACAGGGGGATTTCAACCATCTTCCACGCACGGCGAGAGGAGATGTCTTTCCACCATGAATTCACGTGTTTTCTGGATGTTATGAGACGATCCTTTCTGCAAGCATCCATGAGGTAGTGCGTCCATGGCAGATGTTGGAGATCTGCCAAGCTGAAGAAATCGCCTGCCAGGTACTTGCTCTTCGACAACCTCTCCTCATAAATATCCAATACTTTGTTCAGCTTCTCCTCCGCTGCTACGTCTATGCTGCCTCCTCCGCTCACTGGCATCACGAAGGTTTCATACACTATGCTCGAAGCAAGGGGATAGAATGACTGCCCTTCCACTTCACACCACTGCTCAACCAGGGCCTGTTCCGACAGATTGTTTCCCAGGAGATCGGTGCCCTGCCCTTTGTACTTGTTGGCCAAATATTTGATGATGGCTCTCGATTCTGATTCTTGTGACCAAGCAAAAACAATTTTTGTTCTGTAAGATCTCTCCATATGGAAATATAAAATAAGGGTTTAAATTAAACGAAGCTTTAGGGTAGTAGGAAATTACCAAACAAGGTGAGATCCCCATCTTGGATTGTGGGAACTTGGCCAAATGGCTGCAGCAGAAACACAAACGGCACAAGTAAAGGTGAATTGGGTCGCTTGAAATCAGAAAGATTACATGAAAATGCATATACTTGTTCTTACATTGAGAGCCAGATATTGGGGTTTGTTCTGAGCACCCACAGGGCCGAGATCGACTTGGACGAGCTCGTATTGAAGTTCCTTCTCATTCAAACAGCAGAGCACCAGAACAGTGGCCAAGGAATCTCGATTACCATGTACCTTTATCACCGCCATTAATACTTTCTCTCCTGATAAACTATTCAACGCATATTCATCGGCCAGGGACGGAGGAATACTGATCCGTGATCCGTGATATCAAGCCCGAGACGAAACCCTATTTTAATTATGATAAAATGTGTGGTAATAATCCAGTCCGTAATAAATTGCAATCAGGTTTATGAGGTTAAAAGTTAGGTGTTTCTGGTTATTATATGATTTTTCTTTGGTAATTTTACCTTTTACCATAATTAGATGGGATGGTGGGTCTCATAGATATTATTAATAATTGGTTGATTTTTTTTTTAATTATATTGAATTATGATTTTGAATTGCTTTTAATGGTTAAATGTTAGTTTTTAAATTATAGAAATCAGTCTAAAATTCTCATTAATAGAAATATTTTCTTTTAGAGCCAATCAACTAATTATTAATTATTATAAATGACAAAATTTTATCTCATATATATATATATATATATATTTTTTAAAATTACATAAATAAAGATTACACTTATAAACTTGAGTTTTGTAAATTATTATAAATGACAAAATTTTATCTTATATATATATATATATATATATATATATATATTTTAAAATTACATAAATAAAGATTACACTTATAAATTTGAGTTTTGTAAACTTTTTACAAGTTCATAACTTAAAACATCATCTTATTTATAACATAAAAATAAAACTCTAGACGAGAAGATTATTTTGGGCAATTTTCTGCAGAGGGTTTAGGGTTTTACGTATCAAGAAGGGTTAGGGTTGTCTTCAACCACTCATGACTTCGACTAGGGGCGAGAGGACGACTCCCTCCTACAATAAGATTCTAGCAGGTCGACACAATGATTCGAGTGATATTGTCTCACATAAGCATGGAAACGCCTTAGCTGGATCCAATCCTCAGGACCCAGCAAGGGTAAGAACCCAAAAGTTAGTACTCCATCGGCAGATCATGAGAAGTGAGACCAGAGCCATGTAAGTTCTGGAACTACATCGAGTTGCCTCTTAAAAGCTTAGGAAAACCCAAAATATGAGATTACATCAGCCAAAATTGGTAGCTACATACCGTTCATGCAAGAACACACTTTCATAGGTAAGTTCATGCGCATCTGACCCACTGAGAGATCTCTCACATGGTGGGACAAAGTACTCTCTAGAGATTGATCTTCGATCAGGTTATCATCATGATAGGGACAAGGAGATTGGCATGACAGATGCTTGACATTGTGGCCATGTGATCAGTATGCATGACGAATAAACACATTAGGAGGAGATACATGACACATTGGATTGACTCATGGGGATTTCACTTGATTAGAACTCCCACCTTTCGGTGGAATATTCCAAGGATTGGTTTGCATGCGAGTTGATGGATAGTCATATTCAAGATGATAGATGAAGAGTGGTGGATGATATCATTTACTATAGAGATAACATATACTTAGTCGCTGAATCCACACTTAGGGAATATATCATGAGGGTTATACACAATACAACCTTGGTAGGGCATCACAGACACTTCCAGAATTACCAGTAGATCAAAGGGAGGTTCTCATGGAAGGGCCTCGAGGACGATGTGTGGAGACTTGTGAGGGAGTGCACGACTTATCAGTAGAATGAGTCAGATCATACCTACCTAATAGGCTTATGGAAGTCTATGATCATTTTTGAACAGAGGTGGGAGAGTGTGTCGACAAATTTTAGTATAGGTCTACCGAAGGTGCATAGAAGGGACTACATTTTAGAAAATTCATCAAAGTATGAGGCACCACAATTAGCAAAGTGGTTCTTTAGGGAGGCGTTTAGGCTCCATAGGTTTCCTGAGTATAGTGACCATGATCGAGACAACACAATTCTCAAGATATTTTGGCAGGGGTTGTACCGAATACAGAGTTGATCATTGTAGCACAGTTGGAGTCGGTTGGTATGAGACATAGTGGACTTCTACTTTGGATGTGGGTTCCAAGAAATCATATGATTGGTCCATTTCATTTTTTGGATGCTTCGAGAGGAGATGATGGAGATATTTCTGAGTCTAGTGATCATATGGGATTTGATCACAAGATTTGGGATCTAGGTGCATATTCCAGCAAGATGTTGTTAATAGTGACTTCAGTCCATGGGTAGACAAATTTTTAGCTCTTGCAGGTTATGGTGCAGCCAGTTGTGGGTGATTTTATAGACGGTGTCTGGATGTGTGCAGTAGGTTGGGTGTGTTGGAGTATTATGAATTTCCCCTTTGACACTTGGAGAGTAAGTGTCGTTGATTCTTTTTCAATTGGTAGCCACATAGGATTTTCCAGGATGTTTGATTTTAAAGATTCTTTTTTTGACATCTTCTATACTAGCCCCTTGAAAGTGTTTGATCAACTTCATTCTAGGAGAAACATGAGAGGATATGTTGAGGTTTATATGTTATGGCTGGGAAGATTTTGTTTTCCATTTCCCAAGATTGAGTCTGGCAGGGAGATTGCAACTTATGACTTCATTGAGATACATTTCTAGGATATGATCCCTGATAGTGGGGGTGATTCTTCCAAGTATTACAACTTGGGGTTCTAGGAGTGGAGGATGTTGTCTAGACATGAGGTTTAGATATTTATGAATAGAGTGGCACAACGCCAACATGGTGGTTTGTTCCTGAGACTAGCATGGGACCTTGGGATTACATGGTTTGATAGTTTGGTAACTGGTATAGATGGGAGAGTTCGTTTTTATTATCAAGAGCTCATTTCTATAGCGCATTGGATTGAATTCATAGGAGGATGATTCTATGTGGGGTGGAATGAGTCTTCACAGTATCCGATTGCTCTATTGATCGATGGCCTTCAGGAGGCCTTTTGTGTTAGTACATTGCAAGACAATATTACTAGAGGTAGGTGCTCCAAAACTTTCAGATTGATTTGGGACATGGGAATCACTCTCGGTTTCAATTTGGTTCAACTTTCTTATCATAGGGTTGTGATGGAATTTCTTGAGGACACGCAATATTTGGAAAGGGAGGATTGTAATGTCCCCATTTTTGGATTCCCTTACTCTGTAGTTGTAGATTCCCTTATGGGTTTATGTCAGCCTGAACAAAGGGGTAATTCGAGGTTAACATTGAGCTCAAGCGGTTTGGAGGAGTTATGCAATGCTTTCAAAGGTCCACTTATCATCTTTAATCATCAGGATCATTCATGCATAGTCGGATTTTGATTTTGTTGCATTTCAATTGCTCTCGTAATTTGGGAGTATTAATGGGCATTATTTAATGGATTTCACTAAAGTTTCCATTTTAATAATTTATCTAAGAGGGGTACCTTGGTGTAATAGATTGTTGGAACCAGGATGAAGAGATCTAAATGGTGGAGAGGATGAAAAGTGACTTTCAGTGCCCAAAAATGCTTTAAAGTCAAATACATCATTTTTTGGATTAAAAGGGTTAATAAATTAATAAAGTGATTTTACTAAAGTTAAATTAAAAAATAACTTAACTATAAAAGGGTAAGATGATCAAAGAAAGGGTGAATGAGGAAATAAAAGAGGGATGGGGGTGTCCTCTCTCATTATGCATTGTTATTTTTCTAAAAATGAATTTGACTAGATCTTATGCCTTTGGCTTTTGGGATGAAAATCCCTATAGAGGAAGACTGGTTTTGGTGGTGAGACCATCCACCCTATCTTGTCGGGAGAGAATATCATTCAAATATTTTCATTGTGCTTTAGTGTGGCTGAGTATTTCATCATTTAACGACTAAGTTTTCATTTGCACAGGTCGATTTGGCTTGAGGAAGGTGAGTTAGCTTGTGGCTGTGTTTTTATGTTTTGGGCTATATTTCTTTGGTTTTGGGTCGAGTTGTTCAATTAGTGGGTGATTTATATTAGATAAGGACTAGGTTTTCACATGTACTGGGTCATTTATTTCCTTGGTGTTGATTTTCTCTTTTCTGGTTGATTTCTATGTGTGTAGAGGTGACATCTTCCAAAGTGCCACTTTCTTACAAGATTGTTGCATATTTCCTGTACCTACATGAAACCTATTTTATTAATGAATAGGTCAAAAATTATCTTTATTTGCTTGGTGTTATAGTATTTTTGATAGAGACAAATTGTATCTCTGTTTCTATACCATTTCAATGTAATAAGTGTTATGGGTATACAATTTGTGTGTTTTCTACATGGTTTTAGCAAATAAACAAGATTTTCCAAACTGTTGATAAGGTTTTTTCCACACAAATTGTTTGATCAAATGTTTATGATGTTAAACTAAGGGAGAAACCCCCCAAAAAATTAGTGGGAACACTACAAAGAGAAGCTCACCCAACTTTGTCCATCAAATCCTCCTCAAGATAGCACAAGTCCTCCCATGTAGAGTGACTTGGATCCTTGAGGGAGCTCACCCTCTTCCTCTGCCTTAGAATCACATAGATATTATTTCTCTCATTGTGTTCAAATATTACTTCTTGTGTGCCCTTGTTCCTTTATAGGTTTCCATCCATTCCGTCTATTTTCCGATGGGTGAACTGACCCATCGGTTCACCAAGTCACACCCCTTCACAAGGTTGTTTTGAATACTCATTTGGGCATGTTCATGTGGCTTGCCCAATTGACCCATCGAATGCTTTGTTCCATCGTCTAGCCGACCCACCGATCTATCTAATAAACTCATTGTCTTGGGTGCATGCACCCCTTACATGAGTTGATCTGACTTTCCTAAATGCTCCCTCCATGCCTTAGTCGATTTTCCTTCATTGATGGAGTGCCCAAGTATTTTCCTCAACCATTCATCAAATCGTCCATTGTTTGACTTTTGTTACAAGGAATCTTGGGTGGAGTTTCCCCTTAGTGTGTCATGCACCCAAGGAACCCAAAATCTCCCCATATATGAATAATTCACTCCTTCACATGCACCAAGCATCTTTCCTACCCGATTTCCTTTGTTTCAATCTATGGTGGAAGTGTGTGAACCCGGTTTTAGCATCGCGGGCCTTACATACTCCCCCACCTCAAGTCATTTCCATCCTTAGAAACATCCAAAAAATTTGTGATGTCCAAGTCTCTCCCAAAATTTGTGCTCCCATCGCAACTATTTATGTTGGAAACCCTAATTTATGTGCTAGTTGGAAACCCCAAAATTCTATCAAAGTGGAAACCCCAAGTTTCCCTATGAAGTGGAAACCCCAAATTTCCACAAACCAACCAAACTATACTTCACCCAAATATACATAATTTTTTGCATGATTCAATAAGGTCACTTCACCCAACTCGAAGGATGAAATTCACCCAGCTATATTGAACTATCTTGTTGCGATGTTGTTTCCTTGCTACTGTTCGGTTTTGTTGCTGTTGTCGCTTCCTACTAGAATTGACTGTTGCTCACTTCACTTCAAAATTTCACCTAAGTTTTGAAATCCTATGATATTACTATTTCACCCTTACTTCAAATAAATTCCATGCCTTCACACACTGTCAACCCCCATGTATCGAACTGGTTGGGTAGATAATCCAACCTTCACACCCAATTCGTGAGCATTCACATTCTCATTCCTAAACTTAGTCTTTTTTGTCATATATTCATCACTCTGTCCAACTCCAAAGACTAAGGAAAGTTTCCATCCTTACCTCACTATTTATTCCATCATTTGATATTAATCAAGGAGATCCTCCACAATGTCTAAGTTCTTCACTTTGAACTTACTGGTGCATCCATACTCTGACTTGCTTCCACAATTTGAACCATCCGCACAACAATCTCTGACCAAGGAAATGTATAACCTCACCTTGTTGCACTATGGATTCACCCTAAAACAAAGTCATCTGTGGAAACTCGGATCCATTGTCCACCTCATGGCACAATTATCCAATCTTCCCCCATTAACTTCATAACCATACTTCCATTTTTGCACTACTTCATCGCTCAACCATGTTTTTGTGTCTAACTCTTTATTCCTAGAAATGGTTAGGATTCACCTTCAACCATACTACCCAAATAAATATAAATTCTCATGCACAAGTAATATCTTCATGTTGCAATATTCTTGTCTACACAATCCTCCAAATGAATGTAGGTCCTCAACTCACCTCCTTTCATCAAGTCACCTATCCACAACTCAACATCTGCGATGAGTGTGGTCAACATTCCCTCACTCTTCAAAACATCCCAAAAAACTTTCCAAAGTGATCCAAGTATAATGAGTCACCTCAAAGAAATTCCATGCTTTAGGCATGTCAAACCAATACTCTACCAACCTCAACCAATGACCCTCGTTGGATTTCTAGGTCATCATACAATCATCCATAAGACACCAAGGTGTTCTCTACCTCATCCAATGTCCCATACCAAAGGTGAGTGAAAACCACCCAAGTCACTTGGTTTGTGTTCTACACATTCATGTTGACTGTCAACAATTCTTGTCCAACTTCTTTGTTGACTCCATCCATCTCCTAGAATGAAACTTCCTTGCATATGATGCAAGAATTCCATCTTTGGCACTGACCTCATGACTCATCAAGTCATCAAATAAATCAACAAATATGGCTAAGGAACCAAGCACTAAGGTGCCTCATCCATTCTCTCAAACATGAAAGATACAGACTTCACTGCCCACTTCACTGTAGTGACCTGTCCAACACACCTCATCAAAGAGTTAGGCAACTTCCTCAAGTCCACTCCATGGATTCATCCAAATATTCTTAAGTCCATCACATGACTCATCCAAGTAGGTCTCCTAATTTCTCTACACATACACCCAACCAAGGCGTCACATAATTATACAAGACTTCTTTAATTATGCACCACTTGATTCACCCTCAAGTCTGTCAGTTTTCATCATGGAAATGGATTGCACTTGAAAAACCAAGTCATTTTATTTCCCTTCAAAGAATTCACTGCAACACTTAGGAATGCAAGATTTAAAAACCAACCTTAACTTCCCAACGACATCCTTCGTTGCAACCATGTTTTAAGTTTGTTGTCTTGGATCTTCACTTGACCAAGAAACCAACTCTCTCCATGAACTCTCCTCAATCATCATCCATAGCCACATAAGATTACAAGAACATCACTGCAATACAAGGCCGATTCCATCCATCCACTTCAGAAATATGTCTAAGTTCCAAACTTTGCATGCAACTGAACGAAGTCATCTCTAATGTCTTGCAATTTACATACCTTGAATTCTTCCTCTTCAAGACATCGTGCTATCACCGCTTGACTTTCAAGTCATGCTCCTATTAAACAATTGTTTTAACTATGCAAAGAGTCACCTTTTCCAAAGGATACGGTCAACCCACTCATCTAGAAACCCATCTCAACTCAAATGTTGTTCTCAATGATGTATGACACAAAGACATCATGATCGAAACATTCCCAACCAATTACCTACTGTGGAGCTGCTCTAGGTCACCCCAAACACCCAAGTGCTTCACCTTGTTGCAATCTAGAACCGCTCCCCTTCACTATCACTTTTGTGATCACCCTCTCTGTATCAATTCTTTGATCACTTCTAAGGTTAGATTTGCGATAAGTTGTGTGACAAATCTTGTGTTCAACTGCCTTTCCCAAGTTCTTGGTTCACTTAGTGAACTCTAGGCCTGGTATATCTAAGGTGTGTGCAACATTTATGGCACTGAATTCTGCCACGCATCAAAACAAAATGATTTTGTACCTGAAATGTCTCTACGATCAAGTCTGTGACAAGTTCTGTGGTAAAATTTGTGATGATTTTTGCGCTCACCCACCTTGTCCAAGTGCTTCTCATCACAAACTCTACTTTTGGTCTATACAAGGTGTGCACCCAACTCAATATTCCACTAAACCGTCAACCAAATATCTTTCATAAGTCTAATGAAAAGTTTACGATGAATAAGTTCCCTGCACTGATGGTTCATCAAGTCTACGAATGTTCCCACCAAATTGACTTCGCGACAAGTTTCCTTCTCAAAAAGTGTGCCCCACCACAAATGTTCTTATTGTAAGAGTGGTGAAGAGAACCAAACTACTTTGATACCATATATCATCGAGATAGTGGAAAAAATCTTCTCAACCCTTCTCCAAAATATGCAGTGAATATGCTCTAATACCATATATCACGTCCCCATAGTATTCTTAGTTAAATATTATGATTGTACACCACTTGAGGGCATGCAACACCACAAAATTTCTCACTTAGCTACTTGACAACATTTCAAACAACAGAGCACCAGAACAGTGGCCAAGGAATCTCAATTACCATGTACCTTTATCACCGCCATTGATAATTTCTCTCCTGATAAACTATTCAATGCATATTCATCGGCTAGGGATAGAGTAATATTGATCCGTGATATCAAGCCCGAGATGAAACCCTATTTTAATTATGATAAAATGTGTGGTAATAATCCAGTCCGTAATAAATTGCAATCAGGTTTATGAGGTTAAAAGTTAAGTGTTTCTGGTTATTATATGATCTTTCTTTGGTAATTTTATCTTTTACCATAATTAGATGGGATGGTGGGTCTCTGATAGATATTATTAGTAATTGATTGAAATCTTTTTTTAATTATCTTTAATTATGATTTTGAATTGCTTTTAATGGGTTAAATGTTAGTTTTTAACTTATATAAATCAATCTAAAATTATCATTAATAGAAATATATTCTTTTAGAGCCAATCAACTAATTATTAATTATTATAAATGGGTTAAATGTTAGTTTTTAACTTATAGAAATCAGTCTAAAATTCTCATTAATAGAAAATCTATTCTTTTAGAGCCAATCAACGAATTATTAATTATTATAAATGACAAATTTTTATCTACACACAATAATGTAAATACATGTTTAAATATTGAAATTATATCAATATATATATATATATATATATATATATATATAGAGAGAAGAGATAATGATGCACTATCATTTAGATTTTTAGAATTACATAAATAAATATTACACTTATAAACTTGAGTTTTGTAAACTTTTTACAAGTTCATAACTTAAAACATCATCTTATTGATACCACTATCCATTTAGATTTTAAAATTACATAAATAAATATTACACTTATAAACTTGAGTTTTGTAAACTTTTTACAAGTTCGTAACTTAAAACATCATCTTATCTATAACATAAAAATAAAACTTCGGATGAGAATACTATTTTGGGTAATTTTTTGCATCTCGAGGGGTTTAGGGTTTAACATATCACCAAGGGTTAGGGTTGTCTTCAGCTACTCATGTCTTCAGCTAGGGGAGGGAGGACACCTCCCTCCTACAGTAGGATTCTAGCAGGTCGATGCAATGATTCGAGTGACCCTGTCTCACATCAGCATGGAAACACCTGAGGTGGATCGAACCCTCAAGAACCAACAAGGGTAAGAACCTAGAAGTTAGTGCTCCATCTACAGATCATGATAAGTGAGACCAAAGCCATGAAATTTCTGGCACTACATCGAGCCGCTTCCTAAAAGCTAAGGAAAACCCAAAATATGAGATTACATCAGCCAAAATTGGTAGCCACATACAATTCATGCAAGAAAACGATTTCATAGGTAAGTTCATGGGCATCTAGCCCAATGAGAAAGCTCTCACGTGGTGGATCAAAGAAACTTGGAAACCCAAAGGCTAGATTGACCTAAGTTGGGCTCCAAAGGGTTCTTACAACCATCTTTTCTAGCACGAAGAACAAATATTGAGTCTTTGAAAATGGACCCTACTTTTTCAACTCCGCAGGGCTACACTTCCGAACCTAGACAGAGCATTTCATCCCCCAAAAATAATATTTTACTACTTATCTTGTTTGTATTTGCCTCTATTTGCTCCCACATGAATTTTGGGATGCAAAAAATTTGGAAGGCATTGGAAACACTCTAGGGTCTTTTGTGAAAATTTTGGAAATCACCAATCAAGGTCACTACACCTTTTATGCACGCATGTGTTTACATGAATCTCGCTAAATCCCTACTGGACTCGATCTATCTCAACTATCAAGACAAAAAATGGGTGCAAACTCTAGAATTTTAACATATACCCTTTTGTTGTTGAAAATTCCATAAACCTGGCCATCCCTTTTGAGATTGCCCCTTGAATTCCCAACCCCAATCTGTACAAACCCCCCCATCAAAGGACATTGCAGGTTTTGAGAAGGTTCCAATAAGAAGGAGACCACAAAACAACCCTATACCCCCTTGATCCAATAGAGACATCAAAATGAGAAATGCCTATGACACCTTATCAAACAATGAAGAGGGTCATTATGACAATCCTCAAAACAAGACTCGACCAAATGTGGACCCAAATAATGACTATGATTCATATGAAAATAGCAAGAGACACAAAACCATGGATCCGAACTCCTTAGACCCAATCACTGGAGAAGAGGACATGTAGCAGGAAAGTTCATAATATATAGACTTCGAAGATGGTGAAGAGATGGATCTTGGTGAATTGCATCTTCAATATATAGATGTTGCATGTGAGTGAAAAGACCCCAATTCTATTCCAAAAAATTAAGTCCAACTTCTAAAAGACACCCTTTTCTAGTGAGGTATATTGTGAACCAACCTCCAAAGGTAAGCACTCCTCTATTTCCTAATTAGGTATTAAAAATATTCTTCACGTGATAACTCCAAACCCTTTAGGGAGAAAAAAAAAGAATTCGAAGAAGCAACAAACATGTTCTCCAAGAGCTTGGTGAATTTTGGTTAACACACGTCATATTGCCTTGATGAATGACAAGTTCCCTCCAACCCCTCCCCACTTCTCATGAATATTATCTCTTAGAATATCTATGGGCTGAATGGAAAAACCAAACAAAGGCTATTCAAGAATAAAATTCTTAAATAACAACCAAACCTAGTCATGTTATAAGAAAAAAATGTCTTATTAATCTCATTCCAACTCTAGCCCGCCAGATTTGGTAGGTTTCCCAAGAAATTGAAATTGATGCATAGTGTAAAACAGGGTGATGCAGGAGCATCCACACCTCATCAACCGAGCCAGTGCGTGGAGCAAAGAAAAGACAGCTAGAGAGCGCCGACATTCAAACTTTGAAATATTTTGATATTTGGTGCGCCAAACATTAATCCGTTGATATGATGAAGCACACTTGTACATTGTAACGAACCTTGAGCAGATAAGCTCTCGTCCTTAGGTAGTTGAGGCATTTATTAGATTTAATGCAGGTAGATAAAATAGTTAAGTCTAGATTAGACCGTTTTACTTTCGTGAGGGAAAACGAAATATAGGCACCCTCCTTTGTATTATTATTTTCAATTATTCATTAGCATCAGATTAGCATTCAGAGTGTTCATATGAGAACCAGGAGCAAGGAGAGAGCAAAGCAGAGAACTGGTGAAGAACACCCATGTATAGATTGAATTAATAGAAGGAAGGCTTTAATTCAATTCCATGGCTGTGATTATTCTCTGTGTATTGTTGATATTATGCTGTTGCATATTTGCTTCTTGTTTTGCCTATCTTCTATATGTTGCATATGTGATTGCAATACAGGTTCGATATCTGAGAGAATGAGGGAATGAGTTTCAATTGTTTCTCTGTTTGATCCAGGAGATTCCTGCATGGAGTGCAGTAGAATTCATCCGCATAGAGTGCGTTGATGAGGCTCAGCAGTTTAACTCTCATTTCCGTTCACCCAGAAGTTGTTTTGGGTAGATAGAGTCGTGCAAGGTGTACGCAGGCTGGACGAAGTCTCAGAGTTGTGATTCTGAGCTAAGGCATTGATAGACTTTTGCTGCAGGAGTGCGCAGAGTCAAGTGACTTAAACACTTGGTGTGTTTGAAGATCATCTGCAAGGAGTGCGTGCAGGGAGCTTCCGGAAGAAGCTCAGAAGAGCAGTGGAAGCTCAGGAAAGATAGGCCTTCGAAGTAGTCGAAGAGAAGTGGAGAGAATATCCGTAGAACAGGTCGCAAGGAGAAGCGAGCAGGTTGGCGGACGAGTCTCGGGAAGAAACACTCCTTATTCGGGAATTTACGAAAGGAGGAAAAGTGGACGTGAAGTCTGCAGTGCAGACGGAAGAAAGTTCAAAACTCAGATTTGATAGAAGCCGTCGACCATAAGGAGTGTAACTCGTCTCGTGGATCGGATGCATCGGAAGTTCACGAGGTAAGACTTCCACCTCTCGTAAAGGAGATAGCGAGATCGCGAGAAGCGAAGTCCCGACAATTTCGTGCATAGTGTGGGCCATAGTCGGTTGACGTGGTAAGTGATCTCGGGATACCGGATCTCGGGAGTTGAAGAGTCAAGAGATTAGTCTCGCGAGTGGCGAGGAAGCGAGAGGCGAGATAGCAAGTTTGTCGGCACCTCGGCGTTTCGGATCTCGGAGGTTGGGACCCGAAGGTATAGTGACGCGAGTTGCGATAGCGCGAGGTACCGATACGCCGAAGGAAGGTCAACGTTGACCAAAGACATCGGGTCTTGGGGATCCGAGGGTCAAGTATTCAGGGTTGAACTCGCGAAGTCGCGAGGGCCGATCCTCCGATAACCAAGGAAGGGAGGATTGCGCAAGTGGAAAGACACTATGGGTACGAAGGATTCCCGAGAGGGGATCAGAAGAACCTTTGAGTTCTTCAGGCCGAGGAGGAAGAAGGTCCTGGGGAGAGCGGGTCGAACCGTGCGGGTCGCGGCTTTGCGCCACAGGGGGGGTATAACTCCTATGGAGCACAACAAAATTTTCCTTATCAATTTTTTTCTCAACTCAACATTCTCTTTCAAATCGATTCCAGCTAGTGAGTTCCTAAAAAATATGATATCTCACTAACATCTACAACCCCCACTCCATCATGGAAAAAATATGATGCCTAAGATCCATCCATAACCTCAGGACCATCATTGGAAATGAGCACTGGCTAATAGGAGTTGATTTCAACATCATTACCTACCTTGCAGAATATAGGGGGGTAATCAAAAGACTCGACTGAGACTCTTAATAATTCTATGAAACCATTCAACTTCTAAATCTGGTCAATCTAGAAATAGTGAATGGAATGCACACCTGGAACAATCAAAGAGGGGGGAAACACAAAGTATCCTTCAAGCTAGATCACTTCTTGGTCTCTAAATATCTAATGCTAACGGACCTACATTTATCGTCCTCCATATTTCCTTGTGGAGGCTTGAATAACTGGCCCATCAAGATAGAAATTGATCTCAAGGGAAGCCCTTTCAATCGATCTTTCTAGTTTGTAATGTTTTGGATTTAACACCCCAACTTCCAAGAAAAAATCAAAGTTTGGTGGGTGGAAATAGCTCCTTATTCCATCTCTCCAATGTACAGATTCCAACAAAAGCTTAAACACATCAAGAACCATCTTAAAAAATGGAACAAGGTGGAATTCAACAATATTTTCAAAGCTAAGAAATGAAGAATCAAATGGAACAAATTAAACAAGAAATGATCTTGGAAGAAAGAACAAAGAAGCTAACAACAAAGGAGATGTGTCGCCAATCCTAGCTCAAAATTCGAGACAAATAGGAGGAGGTTCTTTGGAAGAAAAAATCACGAGTCAAATGGATTCGAGAAGGAGATAAAATTCTATATTCTTTCACATATCCATGATACAAATATTCCATCATAATTGCATCACCTCATTAAAATCTAGATAGGGTAACATTCTCACAGAACATGCAAATATAGAGCAAGAATTAGTAAACTCCTTCAAATATATCCTCTGTGAGCCTTTGATTGAAAGAAGAAGACTTGTAATACAAAAAATCAATTTCCATATTCCCCAATTGGTCTCACGGGAGAAAAATGAGGCTTTGATGTTCCCCATTACCCTTGAGGAGGTCGAATAAGTTGTCTTAGAAATTCTCAAAGGAAAATCACCAGGCCCAGACGGCTTTATCACTGATTTTTTCCAAGCCTGTTTGTCAATTATAAAACTTGATGTCTAGGCATTGGTTGAGGACTCCCGCCAGTTTGCTAATGTTCTCCTAGCCTTGAACGCCACCTTTCTTTCCTTGATTCCCAAGGAGGAAAAAATGGAGGAACTGAGTAAATTCCATCCCATTTCCCTCTGCAATGTGGTTGACAATATAATCACAAAATTTATAGCCAATTTCCTTAAGCCCCTCCTTCGCTTCCTTATCTCTCAAGAAAAAACTAGTTATGTCGAAGGTAGGAAAATTATGGATGGTATCATCGTGGCCCATGAAATGATCCACTCTATCAAATCCACTAAATCGCAAAGCATGATCATTAAATTAGACATGTTTAAGGCCTTTGACAAGTTCAACTAGAAATACATCCACCATATCCTTTGAGGTTTTGGTTTCTCCCCTATCTAGATCAAATGGATCTTGACCCTCATTTTCTTTTCTTTCTTCTATATCCTTGTCAATGGTTCTCCCTCAGCCACCTTCTCCCATTCTCAAAGCATTTAGTAGGGAGACCCTCTTTATTTTAATGGTTGAATGCCTAGGCATAGCTCTCAAATATGCAATGGTAGATAACAAAAGAAGAGGTCTCAAACTACATGGGGATGTTCTTCCAGTCTCCTATCAACAATTTTTTGATGATACTATGCTTATGGTCCAACCCACTATTCGATAAGCCAAAGCTATAAATAAGGTCCTCACCAACTTCATGGATGCCTCAGGTACTTCCATCAATCAATCTAAATCTTAATTACTTTTCTTGAACACTTCTCCTGCAATACATATCCACATTCCGAGGATTCTTAGATTTCAAAGGAGCACCCTTCTGTCCAAATACCTCAACACCCATTTAATTGAAGATGGACTATGCAATTCCTCATGGGAATATCTTCTCTCCAGAATGGATAGAAATCTGGCTAACTGGTCATTGTATTCACCCAACACCCCAGGGCGCCTGGTACTAGTCAAATCGGTCCTACAAGCGATGTCTCTCTACCTGTTTTCATCTCTAACGACACCAAAATGTAACTTGAAAGTTGTTCGCAACCTCCAGAGAACCTTCCTGTGGGGAGGAGCGTGCAAGGAAAGAAAATTGGCCATTATCTCTGATTCACATGCAATTATTGTTAGTAACATATATATAGATAAAATTAATTGAAATTATAAAACACACACATATATAAATAACTTGCATTTAAAAAAAAATATAAAATTATTATATTTTTTTGCAAAAAAATATAGAAAAGTAATCGATGCACCTAAAACAGAACCTGCATCGCCCACAGTGTTCTATATTAGAAAAACAGTGCCTCCATGCAGTGTTGTTACTAACACACAACGGTGCACCACATTTCTTGTCGTACCACCATGTATTTTAGTGGTACGTCCCATAAGACACACCACACCATTAAATTGTGAAATAATCAGCCTGGTACTGTGCTCTTTACAACACCAATGCATTTGTTGTACCTAAAGGCACTGGAAGGTTAAATTTTTTTATTGCAACTTGAGCATGTGATGTGTTAATATGAATGCAACAATGCTACAATGTTATTGTAGCACCAACATTACATTTTGTAGTACGTTGGATTATATAGAGCACTAGTAATAGGGTGTCTAATAAAACGCCCTTGCATGTGAAATCATACAATATTTTCCCGGTGTAGTTCTTTTAACTGCATTGGTTCATTTTGTTAACAAAGACGCAATGTTGCACTAACATTTATGGTGTGCAAAATTAACGATGAACTTTGTTAAACTTAAAGCATCGATGTGATAGTTTTATCAAAGCACTGACATGTTGTTTAGTAGTATCTTGTCTTTAATAACACTATAGATACTTGGCCTTACCAAGGGCGTACTGCTATGATTATTTTTCAAAACCTATCATGGTGTGTACTGTTAGTGTTTACACATCGGTGCTCCATGTTTATTGTCGCACTGCCACATATTTTAGTGTTGTATCAAATAAGATGCACAATGCTGATAGAATATGAAACATTTGGCCTAGTACCATGCTCTTTATTATACCAATGTGTTTTTTGGACATATGGGCATCACTAGGTTAACATAGATGATTTCAGGGGCTAAATTTTGTAGATCAACTGTTTTTCCATGGTTTTTCCCAAAAAACAATTCGCCGATTTCCATTTTTTCTAAAAGCAATTCACCCAAATTCCATAGAAGAAAATTATTTTACTTTAAAAATTGCCAAAATTTTATAGAAACTATATTAAATCCTTTGAAATTTGAATATTTTTACCAAACTATCACCAAACATTTTACATTTTGCATATTAAGAACTCGTGAGATTATCCCAAGTTTCTACATTTTAATATAAATTTCCATCCTTAAAGTTATCCCTGTAGGTTAAATTATTTTATCACAACTTAAGAAGTGTGATTTTTTATTATTAACGCATCGGTGCTATCATGATATTGGATCACCAATGTTTTGTTCAGCGGTGCATTGTGAAGCATAGAGCATTGGTCATAGGGTGTCCAATGAGACACCCCACTATGCTGATTCATTCAATATCTGTCATGGTGTGATTCTATAAAAAACACTGGTGCATTTATTTAAAATGGTTTCACTACTATGTTAAATTTTATGGATCTCAAAGTTACCAGTGCACTTAATTAAATGGAACATCCTGGTGTGGGGAGAAACCAAAGATGTGTCAGTTGCGAGGCATCCCAAAGGATGCACCGCTTTGCTTTTAAAATTGATCATGGTGCTCTTCCTTGAATGAAACCAGTGTGTACACATTTATATTAGATGCACCAATGGTGGTGCTTACTATGAATTCAACACAGGATGCACCACTTCGGGGGAAGCTAAAGCATTCAAGCGCACTATGTGGAATTGGATTTTGTTTTTGAAAAAATGTTAAATTTCAAACTAAATTTCAAATGAAAATAGGAAGGTAATAAACAATTTAGCTAGTCTCTTATATCTCGAGGAGGTATGGTTTCACTATTGAGAGGAAATGAAAATTCATTGTAATTTCAAAAATTTGGAAATGTGTGGAATCTACCAATGGAACTATCCAACTCCTTATTGAGCACCAAAAACAGGGCGTCTTTGGAAGGAGGGTGAGCACTGGTGCTTGCTTGAGAATTTGGAAACATGGGATAAAGTGTAGCAATGAAAATTGGTTTGTTAATTTTTTTTAATTTAACCTACAGTGGTGCGCCTAATGACAGTGATGCACACCGGTGCACAATGTTCGATGACATCAATGGAATTTTATTGGTGTTTGTTATTTTTATTATAACATGTGATGGTGATTTTGAACATCGAAGCACCAATGATTTTTTTTTTATGTGTGCACTATGCACTGGTGCATATTTACCTTAAAGGCACACCGATAAAAAAAACTTCACAAAAACTTTTGGTTGCCCGCCTCCACTAACAACCTCTGCTATAAATAGATAACATATATAATTTTCAGGGAGGTTCCATAAAAACCTTCACAAGAAGGTGTTCTCCTTGTAGTGGCTTGAGAACCATAGATGATTTTAGGGGATAAATTTCGCAAATGGGCTAATTTTCCATGTTTTTTTTCCAAAAAACGATTCGCCAATTTCCATTTTTTCTAAAAATGATTCGCCCAAATTCCATAGAATAAAATTCTTTTACCTTTAAAATCACCAAATTTGTATAGAAACTATATAAAATCATTAGAAATTTGAATTTTTTAACAAATCTATCGCCAAACATTTTACATTTTGCATATTAAGGATTAGGAAGATTAGCCCAGGTTTCTACATTTTAAAATAAATTTCCATCCTTAAAATCATCCCTGTTGAGAACATGGCAGTCCCAACTAGTGAAAGATAAAAAATAGAACCTATGGGTGAGCTTCATAGAGTTTGGAATCCCACTTAGTCACAAATATAATAAGGAAACATTGTATTGGGGCCTTTGAAGGACATTCCAATAGTTTAAAACAAATTAGAGAAGAGAAAATGGCCATGTGTGAAGGTTAGAATGATAAAATACTCTCATTTTATTGATTATAGAGCGAACTGATCAACATCTTGAACATAATAAGTATCAATATGTTGCAATATTTCTTAGAAATGAAAATATGATTCTACATGGGGGTAGAAACCCAAAATTATTTTATGAATTTGCATAAGAAGTATCAAAATAAATAACAAAAGGGGGCATAACTACTAAATTATTTCAATATGCCTAAGAACTTACAATATTCACGACCATTACATCCATATATATAGGAAGAAGAATATCAAGTGTAGTACAAAATAAGATTTACAAAACAAATAGGAATGATTGATTCATGGAGTTGGTGGTGAATACTTTATTATGGTGCCTTTCCTACTAATGTTTGAGCTCCAATTTCTCTCTACTAGTTCTCTCCTTAATTTGGAAAATATATCAACTCTGATGTTCAAAGAAATTTGCTCTCTTTTATGCTTTTGTGAGCCCCCTCCCTCTTTGAAATTTTGTTTCAAGTATTTTTATTTTCATTTAATCACAAGGCTTCTCTTTCAACAACCTGTAAAAACTTCCCTCCTTATTCTCTCTCCATATCCACCATTCCTTTTCCCGTTCCCTTTAAACTTTATTCTAAATAAACTTACCTTTTTTTTAGCCTAAATAACTTAATTCTAAATAACATTGCCTTTTTGTTAGTCTAAATAACATTAGTAATTTGTTGTAATACATTGGTTCAAATAGTAAGACTAAACTACTCAAAGTCATTCTTATAAAATTTTTGAAAATATATCGAATCCACAATTCCTACATCTACCATTGAACTATATATTTTTCAATAAGTGTGCTCCAAAATTCCAAAGACAAACCATTGTACTCGGTTGTGGAGAGAACCCTAGACAATTTTTGACATAGCTCAACACTTAGGAGGTTCCACTATCGATGTCTAACAATGAAAATGTTGATAATGGACGTCGTGTGGGACACTGTTTTGTTATTGAGTGTATTGTCACTTATTTATTTTAGCGATATTTATTTTAAGTGTTCCCTTATTTCTCATACGGGTAACCCAAGGAAGGAAGGAAGGGAGAAAACTCACATGCCATTTGTAAATTTTTTCTTTCCAATTTTACAATGCATACACAATTAAATACACAGAGGTATAGACACCTAATGCAAAAATGCAATCTTGTTAAGGGGTTAGTTACCTGGATATACACCCACCCATATTTCCTCACTGCATATGAATATAATATACCTTGTGAATCGAGTTAAGTTGGCTATTCCTTCAAGCAAAATTTTTAGAATGAGGGACCAAGTCTAAACAAGTAAAATAAAATTGTAGTAGGGGAGTAGTATGGTTTTAAATGGGTGCATAGATGGAATCAATACAAGAAAATTATAGGTGTGAAGGAGTATATCAAATCATTCATTTAACTCCCTTTCTAAACTCAATCTTGATGCAATCACAACCGACCAAAATAATCTTTGAAATTGTTGTGTTATTGCAATAAAAGAAAAATAGGATAATAATATTTTTTCCTCCACCACATAATTACATCTTTCCGAGGAAACATATGTGAAAGGAACCTATATGTTAGATCCATGCTTCTCCAAGATGTTTTAGGTATTTTTCATATTTTTTGGAGATAACTTGAGATGGACAATATCATCTGCTCATGGCAATGTTGCTAAGAAAGGAGTGCGTACAAAAGGGAGCATCCACTGTAGATTTGGATTTGTGGAAACCATTTATGAAGATCATGAAAAATCCATAGTTCATCAAACTCCTTTGAGGGATGTCATAAATAACCTAGGTGACAATGGCATGAATCTAGCTTTCCCCAAAGATTGTGCCTACTTTTTGCTGGAAAATGGTGCTTAAGCCGCTACATACACATAGTTGAAAGGGAATTTGTTCAATAAGTTCCAAGAGGATGTATTCTAAATGTTCTATATTTGTACTCCTTTCTGAGCACTTTTTTCAACGAGTTTTGTTTAAAATCCAATTGGAAATTTAGACAATTACAGATTTGAGTGGTTGAGACTACATATTCCGGGTGTCCTGGTGTTTTTGAGGGTGCTAAATGGATTGAAAGGCTCTTTCGTTGCAAGAAATTATAGATGTGGTAGGGGTGGCATGCCTCACATAGAAGTGAGACATGAGTTATGTGAATCCTAGTAGATTCAATAGCCATAAAGAATATTGAGGATACATGGATTGATAAATTCAAGGATAACGTACAAATCCTACAATTGAGAATAGATATGGATGAAGTTAACACGTATTCACTCCAAAACACCAAATCTATTTTTCCAGTGGTAGTGATCAATAAAAATATTCCCCCATGGTTTTTTGTGAAGAATGAACATCTTATGTTGACTCCTATAGTCCTGGGTAAAAGACAAGTGAAGAGAATGGATATTTCCCTCCAACCATTAATCAATGAATTTAAGAAATTATGGGAAGGGAAACATGTATATTATGTATCAAGATCCATCTCAATGGAGAGGTATTTTACATTGTATGGAATATTTTCATACACCACAAACAATTATCATGGACTAAGAGTTTTCTCTGGTAAGCATGTTCATTGATTTCTTTTATATTTGTAATGTTATTTTGGCATACTTCATTTGGTACTGCAACTATATTTCTAACACTAACATTCTATGTATATGATAACATCGTAGGTCTTGTAACATAAGGGTATCATGGATTTAAATGTTGTGGACCATCTATAAAGGCTAAGTGGTCCAACCACCTACAAAACCCAGTGTACGACTATTTGAAGGTATTCCTCCCTAAAGGCTACCCTTATAGAAGAGATTCATATGCTTTCAATGGTAAACCAAAGAGAATTTGAAGAAATGAAATAATGATACCGACATATTGGAATAGGGCACATGAAATAAAGAAGGAGAAGGAAACAACATAATTGTTTCATTCAAATGGGGAACCTATGTTCGATGATCTTAAATTTTTCGACACCTATGTTGAGAAATTACCATTGGGATGAAAAGAAAATTTGCATTTTATGAGCTTCCATATTGGGAGCATCTTAATATTGACCACTTACTAGATCCCGCGAATATGTTAAAAAATGTTTCATCTTCTTTATGGAGGCACATCTCATAGAATAAAAGAGACACATTGGCTGTTAGGAGAGATGTTATTGCTTTAAATACTAAAAAATGACATTGGCCAAGAAACAAAACTAGAGGAGAGGTTGGTCGCTCTTGGTCTTTTAAAGAAGGTGATGTCCCATGTATTTTGAAGAAATATGATCTTTCTATGGAGAAGGATGTTATATTGGTTGTGAAGGCACCTTATTTATATGGGTCGACTCTATGGCATTTCTTCATTGTAGAATGAAATTTGTCGGGGTTGAAATCACATGACCATGTGAAACTTCTAGGGGTATGTACATTGAATACATGAATATTATTTTATACCGGCGTCGGTAAAAATATGGTATGCACTCACAATTTTATGGAAATTAATGATGTGTGTGTCTATTTTACAGTGTCATTATCCTTTGCTCATGTGTGGTTGTGTGAACCATGGCTTCCGCTAGGACTTGCAACGTGCCATATCAAAATTATCTACATTTGTACATTAGATCACATAAAGGGAGATTCATATGGCTATCATTCCATAGTGGCATCGACATATAGCTGAGATTGTTTGTATGCTTGAGAAGGAACTGTCCAAAAGTTTTACGGACTTGCAATTCCATCTTCTAATTCACCTAAATGATGAGGTTGAATTAGATAGGGTGTTCTCATTTCGTTGGATGCTCTTCTTAAAGAGGTACATGAAAAAATAGAAGGGTTTTTTCTGACAAATGGAAAAACCAGAGGGCTCTATGGAAGAGGGGTACATAGTATACTAGTCATTCTATTATGACAATGAGTATATCAAGAAAATTGATGACACAAAAAGGGAAGTTGTTTAGGATGACCATCAAGACAAGGACAAAAGGGAAGGGGAGCTACTCCAAAAGAACATAAAAAGGTGCTTGATAAAGAGTAAGTCAACTATATTTTTTCAATTTAGTACAGAGAAATTGTTTACATTGAAGTTGATAATATATATTTCATCCCATGCTATTTGTTTTGAATTATTGTATACATCAACGAATTTAGAAATTGATGCCATCAATAAATTCGTTCTTTAAGTTGATAATATATATTTGATCTTATGTTATTCATTTTCAATTTTTTTATACATTAGCAAATTTAGAAATTGATTCCATCAATAAATTCATTCTTTACAATGTGACCATGGGTCGCGTTGTATGAAGATAAAAGAAGGAAATGAGACTATGACAGGAAAACATTCAAATGGTTGAATGGTAGAAGCATACCTTGTCCTGTTCATTTAAAATAAATTATGCCAAAAATATGTCCCAACAGTTGGGTGCTTATCCAGGCACAAGAGAAATATGCAGTTTCCATTCATAACCAACATGGAGAAGATCTGGATGCACTAAACATAGGGATCAAGTGCAACAACTATGTAATAACCTCTCAGAGTACCACATTCTATTTACAATATTTCACATTTGAATTGTACCATGTATTATGTTTTTATTAATGCTTAATATATTAGACATATGACACCTTCTTTGTTTTCATTTTTATAGGTGCATTTGTTCCCATCTATGTGGGAATATGGATATCATTCGCACTAAGTATGTTGATGATGGACACATCACACAATATTGTGGAGTGTAGGTTGAGTACGATCAATATAGTCATGCTATCCACCGTGAACAAAACCTAATATAGGGGAAGTTAGGTTACATTGGAAAGATACAAGATATCATGCAAGTGGACTTCTCATCATTTCATTGTTTTATTTTTTGTTGCAAGTGGTGGGATACCTTCGACCATAAAAATGTAAAGGAAGATTGTGATAGTGGTATAATATGTATTAACTCTAAAACAAAATGTGGGTTGAATTTAAGGAGCCTTTTTTTCCCCAAAACATTGCAACAAAGTGTTTTTTTACCCATATGTGTTGAATGGGGATTGGTGGTTTGTACTGAGACATGATCTGAGATATAAACATATTTTTTAGAACAACAATGTTACAATGCCAAGAGAGGAAGATAATCATGGTGATGGCAATGAAGATTGATTTGTAAATGATTTGTTTGGAAATTTATATTGTGGATGTGCCATTTTTTTATGGGTAATGTCACGTCCCCATAGTATTCTTAGCGAAATATTGCAATTGTGCACCTCTTAAGGGCACATGATACCACAAAGTTTCTCTCTTTGCTTCTTATAAACACTAGGGTTACTTCCTCCAGACTAAGCCTCTTCACCTAGAGAATACACATACTCCATTCTATGCTACCAACGAGTCACACTCTTACTCTAATGCAACTCTTGTATACTTAGAAATTTGTTAAAAAATTTAACACTTATTCATATTTAAGCATGCATCCATGAACATGAGAAGCTAAGAGAACAACAACTAAACAAACAAGGGGAACATAGATATAGTGCATGTGACATAAAACATGCCTAACACCTAGCTAATTCTTTGTTATTGTGAAACTGTTACAACATGAGCATTATCATATCGGTTTACAACTTTGGAAGAGTCACATGACTTGCCTCACCTCACCAATACACTTGTACAAAAATTCGTCACACCAAGACTCTTTGTCGCAACCATCTTTGCAACCTCCTGTGGTGCACGTTAGATGTGCCCTCAACCACATACTTGTTGTCTCTTCATTTCCATATACCTCACATATTTAAATTTTACTTCATACATGCCTCTAACAGACTCGCGTTTCCATAATTCCCAAAAACCATCCCAAGAGTCTAATGTCCCCATTTTTGGATTCCCTTACTCTACAGTTGTAGATGATCTCATGAGTTTATGTCAACCTGAACAAAAGGGTAATTTGAGGTTAACAATGAGCTTGGGTGGTTTGGAGGAGTTTTATGGTGATTTCATATATTTTCTTATCATATTTCATCATTGGGATCATTCACATGCAGTCATATTTTGATTCCATTGCATTTCGATCGTTCCCATAATTTGGGAGTATTGATGGGAATTTAATGGATTGCACTAAGGTTTTCATTTTAATAATTTATCTAAGAGGGGTAACTTGGTCTAATAGTTTGTTGGGACTGAGATGAAGAGATATAAATGGTGGAGAGGATAAAAGTAACTTTCAATGCCCAAAAATGATTTAAATTCAAATAAAACACTTTTTGGAGTAAAAGGGTTAATAAATTAATAAAGTGATTTTACTAAAGTTAAATTAAAAATCCACTTAAGTGTAAAAGGGTAAAAGGGTCAAGACAAGGGTGAACAAGGAAATATAAGAAGAATGAGGGTGCCCTATCTCATTATGCATTGTTATTTTTCTAAAAATGAATTTGAGGAGCTCTTGTGGCTTTGGATCTTGGGACAAAAAACCCTAGAGAGAAAGATTGGTTTCGATAGTGGGACCACTCACCCTAGTTGAGCTGGAGGAAGATCATTCATATATTTTCATTGTACTTCAGTGTGACTGAGTATTTCGTTATTTGGTGGTTTCATTTTCATTTGAAGATGTTGATTTGGCTTGAGGAAGGAGAGTTAGCTTGTGGCTATGTTTTGTATGGTGTGGCTGCATTTCTTGGGTTTTGGGCCAATTCGTTCAGTTGGAGGGAGATTTATCTAATATCTGGGCCGAGTTCTCACATATGATAGGTTATATTTTTCCTTGAGGTTTTTTTTCTCTTTGCTAGATGATTTCTATGTGTGTATAGGCATCATCTTCCAAAGAGGTAGAGTTTTGGTTAAGGAAAGACAAATTTCATTATCTTCTCTCTATTGTGGGATGAGTTCATTTTCTGGGGTCAATTTCTTATTTCTTGTCATTGATTTTATCTTGGGAGGATGAACTATATTTATGGGCCGAGTTACCTCCATTATGGGCCAAGTTCACTACTACAAGGGACTAGTTTTATCATGGTGGGCTGTTGTTCTATTATCCACCAAGAAGTCTCACATAAACAACTTCTGCAAGTTTGTCACTCTCTTATGGGAATGTTGTATATTTCCTATACCTACAGGAAACCTATTTTATTAATGAACATGTCAGAAATTAACTTTATTTTCTTGTTGTTATAGTATTTTTGATAGAGAAAAATTGTATCTCTATTGCTATACCATTTCAATGCAGCAAGTGTTATGGGTATAGAATTTGTGTGTTTTATATATGTTGCTAGCAAATAAACTAGAATTTCCAAACTGTTGATAAGGTTTTTTTCACACAAAATGTTTGATCAAATTCTTATGTTATTAAACTAAGGAAAAAAATCCAAAAACAATTAGTGGGAACACTACAGTGGTATGAGAACATGTTTTCCTCCCAACATGAGGGGTAAACTGCGAAGCATATTCTAAGATTGTTTTGGTACATTCATGGCTTAGGAAGATGGAAATAGATCAAGAGTTCATAGAATAATTTTTACAATCCTGTCAAGAGTATCAAAGGAATATAACAGGATTGTTAGAGAATCATGAGTCGTTGAAGCCATACTTACCAGTTGAGGAGAAGAAGAAGAAAAGGGATTCAAATATGAGGTAGTTGGTGAAGCAAATACCTCACTTCATGAGGAAGGTTTGAAAAAACCTTATGTTGATTTTTTGGATGCACATGATGAGAGTGTATTAGTACCCAAATATGATGAGGATTTGGTATTGGATGATTTTCACTTGGATGTTGATGTAAATTCCAAAGAGTCATGCATGAGGGATGATGAAGAGGAAGTTGGGAAGCTTACACATGAACTTCATATGGAGTTTTTTTTGGCACCTTCTTCATCATTTCATTCATATATGGTAGTCAAGACACATGAGGATGTTAGTGGTAGTTATGGTTTGATGGAGGATCTTCATGTGATGGCCGAGCATGAGGAAGATTCATATTTTCATGGGATGGATGAGATATATGGCTTAGAGAATTATGATTATACACATAGCCTGAATATTGGAGATCATGAGCTATTTATTTTGGGGAGCCCATTGACGACTCAAGTCATAATAGTGGATGGGGGAGTTGAGTATATAGCTTGTGGACTAGCCATTAGGTAGGTATGTGAACCCACTTATTGTGGGAATGGATATGTTGAGGACGTGGACACATTAGTATGGGATTGTGGGGAAATTCCTTCAGAGCGACTTCATGACAAGGACTTTGAGCATATCATTGAGTTTGGATTGTCAAGGGGTGAGACGTTGATAAATGAGCTTTATCGAGAAACATATTCCTTGCATATTGATCTTCAATTGGGATATTACCAGGCTACTTCCGAGAGCCATTATGGGCACTAAAAGTTCTTGGTCATGCCATTGGGGTTGACCAACATACTTGCCACTTTTCAATATCGCATGAACCCCATATTCACACCACAACTATAGGGGTTTATGTTGGTGTTATTTGATGATCTCCTCATATATAATAGGACATGGGAGGATCAATTAAGATAGTTAGATGAGGCATGGGTCATTATAGAGAGAATGTCCAGGCACGAGACAAAGTACTCTCTAGATATTGATCCTCGATCAGGTTATCATCAGGATAGAGACATGGAGCTTGGCATGACATATGCTTGACATTCTGGACATGTGATCAGTATGAAGGATGTATAGACACATTAGGAGGAGATACATGACACATTGGATTGGCTCATGGTTATTTCAGATGATTAGAAGTCCCATCTTTTGGCGGAATATTCCAAGGATTGGTTGGAATGCGAGTTGATGGATGGTAATATTCAAGATGATAGGTGAAGAGTGGTGGATGATATCATATACTATAGAGATAGCATATACTCAGTCCCTAAGTCCAAACTTACGGAAGATATCATGAGGTTTATACATGATACGCCCTTGATAGGGCATCACGGGCACTTCCAGACTTACTAGCAGATCAGAGGGAGGTTCTCATGGAAGGGCCTCGAGGACTATGTGTGGAGACATGTGAGGGAGTGCATAAATTATTAGTAGAATGAGTCAGATCATACCTACCTAGCAGGATTATGGAATTCTACAATCACTTCAAAACAGAGGTGGGAGAGTGTGTTGACAAATTTTAGTACAAGTCTACTAGAGGTGCAATGAAGGGACTACATTTTAGGAACTTCATCAAAGTATGAGGCACCACAGTTAGCAGAGTGGTTCTTTAGGGAGGTATTTAGGATCCATAGATTTATTGAGTATAGTGACCATGATTGAGACAAAAAAATTCTCAGGATATTTTGGAAAGAGTTGTACATAATAGATGGCACAAAGTTGATCATTGTAGCACAGTTGGAGTCAATTGGCATGAGACATAGTGCACTTCTAGTTTGGATTTGGGTTCTAGGAAATCGTATGATTGGTCCATTTCATTTTTGGATTCTTTTAGAGGAGATGATGGAACTCTTTCCGATTCTAGTGATGAGATGGGATTTGATCACAATATTTGGGATCTAGGTGCATATTCCAACAAGAACTTGTTTATAGTGACTTCAGTCCATGGGCATACAAATTTTTAGCTCTTGCAGGTTATGGTGCAACAAATTGTGGGTAATTTTCTAGACGTTGTCTGGATGTGTGTAGTAGATTGGGTGTACTGGAGTATTACATATTTCCCCTTTGACACTTGGGGATTAAGTGTCGTTGATTCTTTTTTCGATTGGTAGGCACATATAATTTTCCAGAATGTTTGATTTTATAGATGGTTTTGTTGACTTATTCTATACCATCCCCTTAACAGTGTCCAATCAACTTCATTCTAAGAGAGACATGAGGGGATATGCCGAGGTTTATATTTTATGGTTGTGAATATTTTGTTTCCCATTTCCCAAGATTGAGTCTGGAAGGGAGATTGCAACTTGGGACTTCACTGAGATACATTTGTAGGATATGATCCCTGATAGTGGGGGTGATTCATCCAAGTATTATATCTTAGGTTTCAAGGAGTGGAGGGTGTTTTCTATACATGAGGTTCATATAGTTATTATTAGAGTGGAACAACGTCTACATGGTGGTTTCTTCCTGAGACTGCCATGGGACCCTGAGATTACATGGTTTGATAGTTTGGTAGCTCGTATAGATGGGAGAGTCGGTTTTTATTATCAGGAGCTCATTTCTATAGCGCATTGGATTGGATTCCTAGGAGGATGATTCTCTGAGGGGTGGAATGAGTCTTCACAGTATCTGATTGATCTATTGATCGATGGCCTTCAAGAGGCCTCTTGTGTTAGTACATTACAGGAAAATATTTCAAGAAGTAGGTTCTCCACAACTTTCAGATTGGTTTGGGCCCCAAGAATCACTCGCAGTTTCAGTTTGGTTCAACATGTTTATCATAGGGTTTTGATGGAATTTCTTGAGGACAAGCAATATTTGGGAAGGGAGTATTGTAATGTCCCCATTTTTGGATTCCCTTACTCTAAATTGTAGACGACCTTATGAGTTTATGTTAGCCTGACCAGATGGGTAATTTGAGATTAACAGTGAGCTCAAGAGGTTTGCAGGAGTTATATGATGCTTTCAAAGGTACATTTATCATATTTAATCATCATGATCATTCCTACGTAGTCGTATTATGATTTTGTTGCATTTCAACTGTTCTCATATTTTGGAAGTATTAATGGGCATTATTTAATGGATTGCACTAAATTTTCCATTTTGATAATTTATCTAAGAGGGATACCTTGGTGTAATATCTCGTTGGAACCAGGATGAAGATATCTAAATGGTGGCGAGGATAAAAAGTGGATTTCAGTGCCCAAAAATGCTTTAAAGTCAAATAAATCACTTTTTGGAGTAAAAGGGTTAATAAATTAATAAAGTGATTTTACTAAAGCTAAACTAAAAATTAACTTAAGTGTAAAGGGGTAAATGATAAAAAAAGGGTGAATGAGGAAACAAAAGAGGGATGGGGGTTCCCTCTCTCATTATGCATTGTTATTTTTCTAAAAACAAATTTGAGGAGATCTTATGCCTTTGAATTTTGGGATGAACAACACTAGAGAGGAGTATTGGTTTCGGTGGTGAGACCATCCACCCTATCTAGTCGGGAGAGAATATCATTCAGATATTTTCATTATGCTTTAGTGTGGCTGAGTATTTCATCATTTAATGACTGATTTTTCATTTGCAGAGGTTGATTTGGCTTAAGGAAGGCAAGTTAGCTTGTGGTTGTGTTTTAATGTTTTGTGTCTTCATTTATTGGGTTTTGGGTCGATTTGTTCAATTAGAGGGTGATTTATCTTAGATCTGGGACATGTTTTCACATTTATTGGGTCATTTATTTTCTTGGGGCTTAGTTTCTCTTTTCTGGTTGATTTATGTGTGTCTAGAGGTTCCATCTTCCAATGAGGCCACGTTCTAGTTAAGGAAAGTATGATTTAATTATCCTCTCTCTGTTGTGGGACGAGTTCATTTGTTGGGTTCAATTTCTTATTTTCTATGGCTGATTGGAGGATGAACTGTATTTTTGGGATGAGTTTCCTCAATTTTGTGTCAAGTTCACTACTCCACAAGACTAGTTGTATTGTGGTGGTTTTTTTTTTCTATTATCCACCAGGAAGCTACACATAAACCACTTTTGCAGGCCCGTCACTTTCTTACAATACTGTTGCATATTTCCTACACCTATAGGTAGCCTATTTGATTAATGAATAAGTCATAAATTATTTTTATTTGCTTGATGTTATAGTATTTCTAATAGAGACAAATTGTCTCTCTGTTGCTATACCATTTCAATGCAATAAGTGTTCTAGGTATACAATTTGTGTGTTTTCTACATGTTGTTAGCAAATAATCAAGATTTTTCAAATTGTTGATAAGGTTGTTTGCACACAAATTGTTTGATCAAATGCTTATGCTGTTAAACTAAAGGAGAGAAACCCAAAAAAAATTAGTGGAAACACTACAAAGAGAATCTCACCCAACTCTGTCCACCAAATCCTCCTCAAGATAGCATGAGTCCTCCCATGTGGAGCGACTTGGATCCTTGAGGGAGCTCACCCTCTTCTTCTACCTCATAATTGCATACATATTATTTCTCTCATTATATTCAAACCTTCCTTCTTGGTTGTGTGCCCTTGTGCCTTTATAGGTGTCCATCCATTGTGTCTATTTTCCCATGGTTGAGTCGACCCATCGGTTCACTAAGTCACACCCCTTCGCAAGGTTGGTATGATTACTCATTTGGGCATGTTTGGGTGGCTTTCCCAACCGACCCATTGAATTATTTGTTTCAACATCTAGTCGACCCATCGATTTATCTAATCAACTCATCATATTGGGTGTGTGCACCCCTTAGGTGAGTTGATACAACTTGCCTAAGTGCACCCCCCATGCCTTAGCCTATTTTCCTTCATTGGTGGAGCGCCCAAGTATTTTCCTCAACCCTTCATCAAATCATCCATTGTTTGACTTGTGTTACAAGGAATATTGGGTGGAGTTTCCCCTTAGTGTGTCGTGCACCCAAGGAAACCCAACTCTCCCCATATATGAAGACTTCATTCCTTCACATTCACCAATTACCTTTGTTTTGATCTATGGTGGAAGTGTGTGAACCTGGTCTTGGCACCGCAATCCTTACATACTCCCCCACCTCAAGTTGTTTCCATCCTCGACAACATACACAAAATTTGTGATGTACAATTCTCTCCCCAAATTGTTTCTCCCATCGAAAATAATTCAGTTGGAAACCCCAATTTCTATGCTAGTTGGAAATCCCAAAATTCTATCAAAGTGGAAAACCCAAGTTTCCCTTTGAAGTGGAAACCCCAAATTTCCACAAACCAACCAAACTATATTGCACCAAAATCTACATGATTGTTTGTGTGAGTCAATAAGGTCACTTCACCCAAATCCAAGGATGAAAGTCACCTAGGTCTACGGCACTATCTTATTGTAATGTTGTTTCTTTGCTATTGTTCGTTTATGTTGTTGTTGTCACTTCCTGTTAGAATTGACTATTTCCCACTTCACTTCAAAATTTCACCTAAGTGTTGAACTTGTGTGATATTTCTAGTGCACCCATACTTCAAATAAATTCCATTCCTTCACACACTGTCGACCGCCATGTCTCGAACTGGTTGGGTAGCTAATCCAAACTTCACACCCAATCCGTGATAATGCACATCCTCGTGCCTGAACTTAGTATTGGTTTTCATATCTTCGTTACTCTGTCCAACTCCAAAGACTAAGGAGAGTTTCTATTCTTACCTCACTATTTATTACATCATCTTATCTTCATCAAGGAGATCCTCCACAATGTCTAAGTGTTACACTTCGAACCTACTAGTGCATCCATAGTCTGAATTCCTTTCGCAATTTGAACCATCCACATAATGATCTCAGACCAAGGAAATGTACAACCTCACCTTGTTGCACTATGGATTCACCCCGAAACAAAGTCATCTGTGGAAAATCAGATCCATTGTCCACCTCATGGCACAATTATCCAATCTTCTCCCAATAACTTCACAACCAAACTACCTTTTCCCCACTACTTCATCACTCAACCATGTTTTTGTCTCTACCTATTTATTCCTAGGAATGGTTAGGATTCACCTTCAACCATACTACCCAAATGAAGATAAAGTCTCATGCCTAAGTAATATCTTCATGTTGCAATTTCCATGTCTACACAATCCTCCAAATGAAGGCAAGTTCTCAACTCACCTCCTTTTTTCACCTCACCTCTCCAAAACTCAACATCTGCGATGAGTTTCGTGAGCACGCCCTCACTCCTCAAAACATCCCAAAAATCTTTCCAAAGTGCTCCAATTATAATGAGTCACCTCAAATAAATTCCATTCCTTAGGCATGTTCAAACCAATACTCTGCCAACCTCAACCAATGATCCTCGTCGGATCTCTAGGTCATCATACAATCATCCATAATACACCAAGGTGTTCTCTACCTCATCCAATGTCCCATACCAAAGGAAAATAAACACCAACCATGTCACTTGGTTTGCATTGTTCCCATTCAGGTTGATTCTAAAAAATTCTTCTCTGACTTATTTGTTGACTCCATCCATCTCCTAGAATGAAAATTTCTTGCATATGATGCAAGTGTTCCATCTTTGGAAATTTCCTCATGACTCATCAAGTCACCTACTAACTCAACAAATCTGTCTAAGGAACCAAGCACCAAGGTGCCTCATCCATTCTATCAAACATGAAAGATACATATTTCACTGCCTACTTCACTGCAGTGACCTGTCCAAAGAACCTCCATGGATGCATCCAAATATTCCTAAGTACACCACATGACTCACACAAGTAGGTCGTCGAAGTTCTCTACACATACACCCAACCAAGTCATCGCAAAATGTTATAAGAAGTCTTCAAATATGCACCACTTTATTCACCCTCAAGTCTGTTAGTTTTCATGGTGGAAATGGATTGAAATTGAACCACCAAGTCATATGATTTCCCTTCAAACAAGTCATTGCAAAACATAGGAATGAAAGACCTAAAAACCAACCATAACTTCCCAACGACATCCTTTGTTGCAACCATGTTTTAAGTCTTTTGTCTTGGATCTTCACTTGACCAAGCAACTAACTCTCTACATGCAATCTCCTCAATCATCCTCCACAACTCCATAATCCTGCAAGAACATCACTACAATACAATGTTGAGTCCATCTATCCACTTTAGAAATATGTCTAAGTTCCAAACTTTGTATGCAACCGGATGAACTCATCTCTAATGTCTTGTCATCTCCATACCTTGACTTCTTCCACTTCAAGGTACCTTGAATTCACCGCTTTACTTTCAATTCATGCTACTATTAACCGATTGTTGTAATTATTCAAAGAGTCACCTTGTCCAAAGTCTACGATCAACCCACTTGTCCATAAACACATCTCAACTCAACTATTGTTCTCAATGATGCATGACACAAATAAATAATGATGGAAATGTGCTGAACCAAATTCCTACCATGGAGCTACTCTAGGTCACCCGAAACACCCAAGTGCTTCACCTTGCTAAAACTTAGAACCACTCCTCTTCATAATCACTTATGTGATCACCCTTTGTGTCTCACTTCTGTGATCACTTCTAAGGTTATATTTGCGATAAGTTGTCTGACAAATCCTGTGTTTAGCTTCCTTTCCCAAGTGATTGGTTCACCCAATGAACTCTAGGCCTGGTATATATAAGGTGTGGCAACATTTCTGGCATTGACTTTTGCCACAAATAAAAAAAAACCGAGTCTGTAGCCAAAATGTATCTATGATCAAGTCTACAACAAGTTTTGCGATAAATTTTTCAATGATTTTTGCGATCACCAACCCTGTCCAAGTGCCTCGTCTCATCACAAAATCTACTTTTGGTCTATACAAGGTGTGCACCCAACTCAATATTTCACTACATCGTCAACCAAATATATTTCACAAGTCTTATGAAAAGTTTTTGATGAACAAGTTCCTTGCATTGAATCATTCATCAAGTCTATGAACGTTCCCATCAAACTGACTTTGCAAGAAGTTACCTTCTCAAAAAGTGTGCCTCACCACAAATTTTATGACTATAAAAGTGGTGAAGGGAATCAAACTACTTTGATACCATCTATCATCGAGATAGTGGTGAAAGGCTTCCCAACCCTTCTCTAAAATATGCAATGAATATGCTCTGAAACCATCTATCACGTCCCCATAGTATGCTTAGTCAAATATTGTGATTGTGCACCTCTTGAGGGCGTGCGACACCACAACATTTCTCACCTAGCTACTTGACAACACCAAATTTACTTCTTCTAGACTATGGCTCTTCACCTAGAGCATATCCATATTATGTGCTAAGCTATCGACAAGTCACACTCCTACTCTAGTGTAACTCTTGTATACTTAGACATTTGTTAACAACTCTAACACTTTGTCATATTTAAGAATGCATCCATGAACATGAGAAGACAAGAGAAAAACAACAAAATAGACAAGAGAAACATAGAAATAGTGTGGGAGGAAAAAACCATGCCTAGCACTCAACTTAGTCTTTGTTATTGAAAATAGGTTACAACATGAGGAATGTCGACTCAGTTTACAACTTTAACATAATCAGAATACTCGCCTCACCTCACCAATACACTCATACACAGATTCATGACACCAATACTCTTTGTTGAAACTTTCTCTGCAACCACCTATGGTGCACCTCAGACGTGCCCTCAACTGCAAACTTGTTGTCTATTTGTTTCCATAGAATTCATAGATTTTGGTTTTCCACACACATGCCTCCAACAAACCCGTGTTTCCATACTTCTCCAAAACCCTCCCAAGAGAATATGGTGCGGAATCACAACCCTCATGGTCCGACCCGCTCTCACCAGGACCTTCTTTCTCACGGCCCGAAGAATCCAAGACTCTTTCAACTCCCTTGTCGGAAGTTCCTTTCCCACAGGTGTCTCTATCTGCGATCTCCCTTTCGCAAATCGGGAAATCGGAACTCTCGTGTTCGCGAGTTCGACGCTCACGATATCGGCTCTTTAATTTCCCGAGTCTGAGCTCTGATGGTCAAAGGTCAATGCCTCCACTCGTCGGGGATTTTCCTATCGGGATATCGCTGCTCGCGATGTCAACGGCTTGGAGTTCCAATCTCCGAACCCCGATGCGTCGATTGTCTGATGTGATGCCACCTATCCTCCACTATAGCTCGTGGTCCCACGCGCCCACGTCACCGTCGGGATTTCACGGATCGCGGACCCACGATACAAGTTTCCCTTGCTATTGGAAACCCCGATTCTCTGACCCCTCGGGATTCTTCACCATGTGCCCCTGTTCCGGATCGACGGCTCCCGTTGATTCGGATAATCGCAACTCGCGATTTCAACGAGCATGAAACTTATGCCTCCTCAAACGCCGAACTCCGAACCCCAATGGACTTTGGCCCTTCCTGCGCCTACGGGTTAACGTCCCCACAGCTTCTCCACGATCTAACGATTGTCAGGACTTCGCGAATTCCCTTGTGATTCCTGGCCGTTGCTTCTTCCTCTCGAGGAATCCCTTCGCTCCAAAGCTTCTCCCGTTCAGAGCTTCTCCTGGGTCTGTTCCCACAATATTTGCAAAGAACTATCCCTCCTGAGCTTTGCCCACTCTGGCTTCTTCAGAGACTTTGTCCACGCTGTGTGCTCGACCTTCAACAACATTCAAAGTGTCGAGGTCTGCAAATTCCATGCACTCACCTGCATACAGAAATCTCTGACTTCTTTCCTCAGACTAGCTACTGAGACTCCCACCTTAGCCTGCACTTCACCCGCACGGCTTCCTCAACCCAAATCAACTTCTGGGAAAACGAGAGTGAGAGCTTAACTATTGAGCCTCATCAACGCACTCTATGCGGATGAATTCGACTGCACTCTATGCAGGAATCTCCTAGCTCAAGGAGAGAAACAATTGAAACTCATTCTCGTCTCTCTCACAGATTTCGAATCTACCATGAAATCACATACACAGCATATAAAACAAAGGCATTCTGTGTCAAAAGACCAGCGATGTGACCCACATCGCAAACTTGTTTTTCAAAGAGGTTGTTAGACTTCATGGACTGCCGAGAGGCATAGTCTCGGACAGAGATACGAAATTCATAAGTCATTTTTGGAGGACATTATGGAAGAAGCTAGGAACTAATTTGGCTTTTAGTTCAGCTTACCATCCACAGACAGATGGACAGACCAAGGTGGTCAACAGAAGTCTTGGAGACTTGCTGAGAAGCTTGGTGACAGAACACCATGGCAGCTGGGACAACATATTGCCACAGGTAGAGTTCACATACAATGATTATGTGAATCGGAGTACAGGAAAAATTTCGTTTCAGATTGTGTATGGGACACAACCGAGGGGATTTTCTGAACTCAGGGAGTCAGAACAGACTGCGACTAGCAGTGCTAGTGCAGAGGAATTCGTTGAGGCAATGAAGGAACTTCACGGTAAGGTGAAGCAGCGACTGCAAGATTTGAATCAGGAGTACAAGCGTAGAGCAGATCAACATCGGAGACAACTTCAGTTCAAAGTTGGTGATCTTGTTCTAGCACACTTAAGGAAGGAAAGGTTCCCAAGGGGGACATACAACAAACTCAAAATGAAGAAAATTGGGCCATGCAGAGTCCCGAAGAAATTCAGAGAGAATGCTTATGAGATTGAGTTTCCAGATGACATCGGGATATCTCCGATATTTAATGTTTCGGATTTATACCCATACAGGGCTGGAGAAGCAGAAACTGGAACTGAGGAACCAGTGATCCAGTGGCAGAAGCAATTACTAGTTGCAGAAAAGCCGCAGATGGAGTGCATACTAGACAAGCGAGTGGGAAAGAAGACCAGGTGAAAGCAGTATTTTGAGTATTTGGTCAAATGGAAGAATCACCCAGTCGAGGATGCTAGCTGGGAAAATGAAGCGATGATACAGAAGCATGGACAGACCGTGCAGGAGCTCATGGACAGGAGCCCATGAAAATTTTCAAGCCGAGGAGTATGATGCAGGAGCATCGACAACACATCAAGTGAGCCAGCACATCGAGCGGGAGACAGTTGGACAGCGCCTTCACAAATTTTGAAACACCTTGATATTGTTGCGCCAACCATTAATGTGTGGATTTAATGAAGCGCACTTTGTATATTGTAATGGACCTTGAGTGGATAAGCTCTCGTCCTTAGGTAGATGAGGCATTTATTTTAGTTAATGCTGTTAGATAGGAAATTAATTGTAGATTTGATAACTTTAGAGCTCGAGAGGGAAAATGGATATAGACACCCTCCTTTGTACATTATTCATAAAAGGGAGCAAGAAAAGCAAGCAGAGAACGGTGTAGAGAACATCCATGTACAGATATTGAATTAATAGAAGAAGCTTTGATTCAATTCCATGGTTATGTGTCTTTTCTCTGTGTATTGATATTATGCTCAAGAATGTTTGCTTTCTGTTATGCATTTGCTTTGTATATGCTGTGCATGTGATTTCATGTTCCGAAACTAAAGTCTGATATGGTGAATGAATGAGTTTCAAGTGTTTCTCTAAGTGAACCAGAGAATTCCTGCAAGGAGTGCAGTTGAATTTGTTCGCAAGGAGTGCGTGACTGCAGGGTATACTTAGAGATAACATTTGTCCTCATCTCTTTGAAGAGTGCAGATTGGGGCACCAAAGCCATGCAAGGAGTGCGCAGGATAGGAGAAGTCTCAGATTTGCGATTCTGAGAAAAAGCTTGAAAGATTTCTGCTGCAGGAGTGCGCAGGATCGAAGGCTTCATCACTTAGTCATGATTGAAGATTTGCCGCAAGGAGTGCATGTAAAGAATTCTCTTGAAGAGACTCAAAAGTCGTGAGAGAAGCTCAGGAAGGAAAAGCCTTTGAATTTGTTGAAGGACTGCACAGAGAAGTGGGGCTGGAAGTGTTCGAGTAAGTGCATACATGTATGCTAAAGTTGTCAATCTCGCCCAAAAACAAATTACTTCAAAATAATGTGCATGCGCTCTAGGAACATGCACACATTCCTAAAACACGTGTGCATTATTAGGAACATGAATACACATGTGTTCCTGTTAAAACTAAATAACTTTCTCTCTCTATCCCTCTCCCTCCCTCCATCTATATTCATCTCTCTCTCTCTCTCTCTATATATATATATA
>SNQJ01S0054022.1:12673-51860 GCA_010110895.2 Picea sitchensis
TGCAACTCATTCAGGAGGTAGGCAAATTCATGGTCAATTCTTGCCAGATCCAACTAATTTTTGAAAGTTTTCCACCCCTCCTCACACCCCCTTCCTCATACATATCATATCATGGAACATTAGAGGCTTAAACGGGAGAATAAAGTAAAGGCTTCTTCAATCTCATATCATAAATGAGAATATGGACATACTACTCCTTCAGGAAACCAAATGTGCATGCCTGGAGGTGGATCACATTCTCACCCACTACTAGAAACAAGCCAATTCTATCTTCAATGACTCCAGGGGGCCCGATGATGGACTTGCCATCCTATGGAACCCTGCTACAATCCTCTTATATGGCTTCTTCACCGGTAAATGGAAAATCTAAGCATATTACATAGCAATAGGTTTAGATAAAGAGGGTATAGTTATCGATGTCTATGGCCCACAACTCTAGATAGACAAGAAAAGTTTCTTACAGATCTTGAGGGGCCTAATAAACATTGTTAGCAGACGTTGTTGGGCTATGGGAGGGGATTTCAATATGATCATATCGCTAGAGGAAAAAAGAGGAGGTATACACGGGTTAGAACATGATTATGAGGAATTCAAAGAAACTATTGAACAATTGGGCTTAACAGATATGGAAAATATCATTGGGGAATTTACCTGGTCTAGCAGGAGAACATGGTCACAACATATAGCGTGTAGGTTGGATCGCTTCCTAGTTTCATAACCAATGATGGTGCAAGGACTCTGGATGGAGGAAAGCATCCTAGGAATATTTGGCTCTGATCATTAGCCCATTCATCTTTGGATTGTCATAACCAACTCTCCCCAAAAGAAGCCTTTTCATTTTGAAAAATGTTGGATAACCCACCCTGAATTTCAAGAAAATCACCATCAATGGTGGAAGGATGTCGCCATTTCCCATGGATCACTTATGTATCGATTTCAATAAAAAATGAAAAACTTCAAGCAACACTTGAAGCTTTGGAACACATGCACTTTTGGGAACATTTTTCAAGCACAAGAAGATCTAGAATAGAAGATGAAAAACACTCAACAAGAAATCATAACTAGTGTTGTATCAAACAACTAGAAGAAGAGGAAGAAAGGGTCAAACAATGACTGGAAGATAGATATGAACATGAGGAAATACTTTGGCGGAAAAAATCCAAGGTCCAATGGCTTAAGGAAGGAGAAAAAAAAACAAATTATTCCACAGGTTCATGATCTAGTGCAGACACATCAATAGAATCTCGAAGCTAGAGGATGCCCGAGGCCAAATTTTAACCACTCGTTCTTACATAGAACAGGAAATGGTCAGATATTATCAATATCTCCACATAGAACCCCATCCTAACCAATCTGAAGCAATAGGTAAAATCATTTGACACGTTCCCTTTCTCATTACATCTAAATAAAATGTGGCCCTTTTGCGACTAATTACAATTGAGGAAGTTGATCAAGCAATAAAAGAAATGTCGACCAGGAAATATCTAGGCCTGGTCGACTTCACCACTTAATTCTTCCACTATTGTGGGCCTCTGGTTTGGGAGGAGGTTTGTCATATCGTCTAAGACTTCAGAAGATCAGGATAGGTCCTTCTGACACTCAATGATGCCTTCATCACCCTCATCCCTGAGGAGGAGAGTGTCACTCATCCCAAGAATTTCACGCCTATATCTCTTTGCAATGTTATCTACAAAATTATAACCAAGGTAATCACTCTTAGACTCAAACCAATCCTTCCTCATAATATTTCTCATGAACAATCTGGTTATGTAGAAGGACGCCAAATTTTGGATAACATCCTTTTGGCTCATGAAGTTGTCCATTCTTGAAAACAATAGGTACTCCTGGGATGTTAATAAAATTGGATTTTTCCAAAGACTTTGATACACTCAATTGGTAGTACATGCGCTCCCTCCTATCTTTTGGGTTCTATCCGGACTAGGTCAGCTGGATCCTCAATCTAATCTCTTCATCCTTCTTTTCTGGTGTGATTAACGAGGTCCCCTTTAGGCCCTTCTTGTAGATTTCAACCTTGAACAATTATTTATTTCAAACATATTTTCAATAAAATAATAGAAAAGATACAATGGCAAATACACACATTACACAAAGATTTTTCCCTTGGAAACCTAAACCGAGAAAACCAACATATTTTATATTCATTCACCTCATACATTGTTTACAATACAATATACATATAGGATCTCATAGCATCCAAAACTTTAATCCAATAACATGAATTAGTCAACAACCCTAACTCCTTAACCGAAAATAGAAATTGGCGAAAATCATGTGCCGAAAAACTGCCCAAAATGGATGTAAAAAACCGCCAAAAAGAATTTTGGGTTCGATGTGTCCGACGCAATGTATACCCTAGTTCTAACCATGCAAATAATATAACACATACCCAACACTTCTTACCTTCCCAAGGTATCCACCAAGGAAATCCTCTTTGTCATCATGGCAGAAGGGTTAAGCCACTACATGAAGGTTGCAGTGGCATATGGATCCCTCCAAGGGATATATCTCCATGTCCAAAACCCTCCCATTTCTCACAACGAGTTCATTTATGATACCATGACGATGAGATATCCCATGGCTTGGGAAGCCAAGTGAATTTCAGAGATTCTTAATGACTTTCAGTGCAGCTTTGGGCACCTCCATCAACCGTGATAAATCTCAAATTGTATTCTTTAACACCCTTAGAGCCATCCAATCCTTCATTGTTCGCATTCTTGGCTTAAGCATAGGTTCCCTTCCATCTAAATATCTAGGGGTCCCTCTCATTGACAATGCATTCTATAATAGCTCTTGGGAAGGTCTTCTCACGTATTTGGAAAAAAGACCCAACTCCTGGACCTTTCAAACCCTTAATTTAGCCAGTCATTTGGTCCCTCTCAAATCGGTCTTGCAAGCCATCCCCATATATATATATATCCCCCAATTATGTTCTCAGCACCATCAAAATAATCCAAAGAAAATTCCTATGGAAAGGCACAAAGGCTGGTCATAAATGGGCCTTGGTAAACTAGAAGGAGTTGTGTAATCCAAAATATGCAGGAGTCTTGGGATTAAGAGATCTCCAAACCCACAACCAGGTCTTGGGGGGCTAAAATCTAGTGGAGGTGGCTCAAGAATCCCATTGAAATCTAGGGAAAACTATGGAGACACAAATATGCCCCTACAGTGTAGGAAGAACAGTTGATCAGATGGAATGAGAGCAGAGTCGGCTCTCTCATCTGGAACAAAACAGAATGCAACATATTCCTAGTTCAGGATCACACATTTTAAGAAATAGGAAATGGCATCGCAACCTTATTCTGGACAGACTCTTGGTAGCAGCTTCTTCCTCTCAACCAATAGCAATGGCAAAAATATCTCCAACCTCACACCAAAAGAGAAGGTTTGAAGTCAATATCAGATTTATGGTGTTAGGAGGGCCAAAAACATACCTGGCAGAGATGGAAAATCAAAGAAGAAGAAATATTATTTCTAAATCATCTGGTTTTGGAAAACTGGAAGGAAGAGGCCAACATGCATAGAATCAAGGTCAAGCATGGCCCAGACATACTATGCTAGGGAAATACTCCCAAGGGATCCTTCAAAATCCAGGAGGCATATGGACTAAAACCTAATTTATCCACGCTACCCAAAGACCCTATTTGGAATAATATATGGGGTTCCAAAGATTAGTACCTTCCTCGGGATAGTTGGGAACAAAAGAATCCTTACCTAGGACAGTATCAAGAAAAGAGGATTCATTTGACCATCCATCTATCACCTATTTTTGATATTAGAGGAAACTCGGGAGAATCTTCTCAATCAATTTTCCTTTAGCTCCCTTATTTAGGATCAAGGTGGCCTCATGACGCACACATCTGACCGTAACTGAAAGGGATTAGAAATCACCATCGTTGGTTTGCATTCACATGCCTTCAATAATCCTATTCTCAACCGCATCTGGTAGCTACTCCTTGGATTTATTCTCTGGCATATATGGAAGCAGTGTAATCGCATAATCTTTCTATCCACCAAGAAAACTTGGGGCAAAGTCTGGATTCAAATCAAGAAGAACATCATAGAGACCATATTGGCCACCAAATGGACCATAGAGGATTTATCATGTGACTCCAATGAGAATTCAATCCTCGAAGTATGGAACCTTCATATAGATCCCTCAACTCCTCAAATCAACGAGTGTCTCCACCATGCCCATAGCCCCAATTAATGGGCTCTCAGTCCATCAGGATTCCTCAAGATCAACTTTGACAGAGCATCCAAAGGGAATCTTGGTTCGGTTGGCTTTGGTTTTGTTTTCAACATAGATGATTTTACGGGATAAATTTTGCAAATGGGCTTATTTTCCATGGTTTTTCCCAAAAAAATATTCATTAATTTTCCATTTTTTCTAAAAAATATTTTCCCAAATTCCATAGGATAAAATTATTTTACCATAAAAATCGCTAAAATTTTATAGAATCTATACAAAATCCTTAGAAATTTGAATATTTTTACCAAATTATCGCCAAACATATTGCATTTTTCATATCAATGACTAGTAAGTTTAGTGCCTTTCAACGCATAATACACATGAGTAAACACGTGGCATTAAATACTCCCCCCACATGCCTCACCGATCCTCGAGCCAAAAGTAAAAGAGGAGGTTTCAAGCTGCCACCACTCTAGAAAATTCAAGGAATTTGGTACATGGGCAGATTTCTCTCCAGGGGAATGTCTCAGACCTACACGATGGAGTTTGGAGCTCATAACGTCTGGTACCAGGTGATTAATTCGCCATTAACGACCATGACGAGGTCGATGGGAGATGACTTAAGGAAGCATAGCACTTTGGAGAAGCATCATACTATTTGCAGTCTCTATGTGGTGCATTACTGCAAACATGGAGAACAGTGGGTATTGTTCCAGGCAATTCAAATATGACATTATTTCATTTATGTGTTCAACATGCCAAGGCAACAAGGTTTCTCAAAGCGGGGTAGAGGAGAATACATTCTAGTTGGTCAACATCTCTCCTTGGTCGCTATCAGTGACAATTCAGAAAACAACAAGAAGCACTCCAAGGCTCCCTCACTCAGCTCGACCTCAACACACCAGCAAGAAAACAGACATACCTCAACCGGTTGGGGATGTAAAATTGAATGGTTCGACAAATGTGGGATATCTCTAGGTTACACTCTGAAATCATTCCCGGGGTGGAATTCTTCAGAGATCCCAACAGTGAAATATCCTCTTGGTCACTCCAGTCGCACCCATGGTGCTCTATCTTCAGGACATTCAGTCAATTTCCCATATGAAGCACCCTCCTATGGAAATACTAGTGCATATACCAAGGAGGACTCCTAATACATCTTTGAGGCTCTGTATACAATCCAACATATGATATTCGAGCTTCAAAGCGAGGTTTTCGATGTCAAATTTCACCTCAAGCTCCTTGAATGACACCATTTCCTTGGTGACGGACTTGAGCACCAATAAATATACCTTGTCACCTCTAGTGACATTTGGAGCATCGAAGCCCATCCTCCTTCCTCTGAGATACAATTGAATTCAAGCATTATGGTCACCAAATTCCTCACTTTGGTTACTTTCTTTTAGTCTAAACATGGTCCATTTGGTTATTATAGCTATTAGGTATCGATGCTAGGATAATATCACAATTATTTGTTTTATTTTTGTACATGGCATTGTCAAACAATATCTATGCTAGTATTTCCACCTTTCTTTAGCACATTTTGGTGACATAGGGAGCACAATTTTAAAAACTATGCGTGAGGTGTAGTAGGGTGTTGAGGCAAGAATTTTTGTTTGGACAAAGAAAATGAGGTGTTTAGATTTATGGGAGTGCTCAAGGATAGTTGATTTGGATATATGATTATGGGTTGTGTCAGTAATATGCTCTTTGATTCGAGCTTTAAATTATGTATTGGTTTGGCCAATGTATCATCTGAATTTAGCGTACTATTATTCACATAAGTCAATGTATACAAAGAAAATTGAAGAATCATATTATTACAAAATATCATTATTTTTACTCAATGTAAGTTGTCAAAAGGAAAAGATTCCTCATAACGATATAATTGGTTATTGGATGAATATATTTGCTTGTTTAACTCCCCCTCCCTTTTTGATGTAAAAAATAAATAAAAATATCCCATTTAACAAGCATATGTGTGTGTGTATATATATAAGGATAGTTGCATCAAATTTAGTAGTGTTTACATTCTTAGAGTTCATAGTGACAAAACAAGGTATTCCAACACAAGACAAGCACCTTCACTAACCAATCACACAATAAGATGAAAGATCAATACACCGAGGTTTTTACATGGTTAAAACCATCGAAGAGGGAAGCAGTCCATGACCCCAACCAACATAGCCACTTGAGGCAATATATTAATGGAAAAAATACATTTTACAAGAAAGTTTCTTAGAATCAATCATCAACAAATGACCCTCCACTCTCTTTAAATAGAAATCATGGAGCAATCAGGTGTTAAGCAACATATCAATGTAGTCATTAAGATAAAGTAGAATATCAGTCGTTGGATCACTCTATGTCTCAAATTATATAACTATGCATACTAATGCATACTAAAGAAACATAGTTTTACCTAAATACACATTAAACCAAGTTGATTTTAACTAACTCCTAAGTGTCTAAATATCCTAACATCCCCCTTTAAGAAAAACTCGGGATAGGATTGAAGAATTTACAAAGGTAACACAATAGGAGAAGGAAGGAGGCATTATAGCCTATACCCCATTAATGACAACTTCCTGAACTCCTAACATAGATCGAATTTTGAAAAACTTTTCTTCTGTAAGAGACTTTGTGAAAATGTATGCAACTTGATCTTCTATAGGGAAAAGAGCACTTCAAAAACTCGAGCATGAATGATCTTTCTAATGAATTTCATGTGTATCTCAATGGGTTTGTTGCACTGATGTTGAACTAGATCTTTGGCGAGCTTTATGGAACTCTGATTGTTATACTAAATGATGGTCAAATGTTACCATTGGAATCCAAACTTTGAAAGGATCTGTCGAAGACACAAGGCTTCTTGACTTGTGTTAACCATTGCTTAGTACTCTACTTCTATTGAATAAAAAACAACAATTTGTTGTTTCTTACAAGCCCAAGTGACAAGTCTAGAACCAAGACTGAAAACATAACTTGTAGTAAAATTTCAATCATTAGAGTTACCATCCCAATCTGAATTAGTGGAACCAACCAAGAAAGGAATCTTCCATGAATCGTAATGTATCCCAAACTGAACTATACCCTGGACATACTGAAGTATCATTTCTACTACTTTCCAATGGATTTCATGAGGTGTTTGCATATGCCAGGAAACAAGACCAACAACAAAGGAAATATCAGGATGGGTATGAGTCAAATATAAGAGGTTACCAACTAATTGACGATACAATGTGGCATCAACTTCAAGAGTAGTACAAGTGGTAGCAAGTTTGATTCCAAACTAGAAGGGAGAGGGGGAAAGTTTATAATATTCCATGTGAAAGAGACAAAGAATTTCATAAGCATACTTATAATAGAAAATAAAAATACCTTCCTTAGTTTGAAAAACTTTAAGGCCAAGGAAATAATGCAAATAGCCTAAGTCTGTCATTTTAAATTATTTTTGAGGATGGATTTCACATGGGTTAAAATTTTAGGATTATTACTAGTGAGGATAAGGTCATCAACATAAAGAACAAGAATTATGAGATGGCCTCCTACTTTCTTTATATAGACATTAGGGTCAGAATGAAATTTGGAAAAGTCGGTGTCGGTAAGAAAGTTGTCCATTTTGGCATACCAAGCTTGAGGAGCTTGCTTAAGACCATAAAGAGATTTCTTAAGGTGACAAACAAGGTTGTAGTCATTTTGGACATAGCAGGGAGGTTGTTCCATGTAGATTTTTTCTTGCAAGTCCACATGCAAGAAGGTGAATTTAACATCCATCTTATGGACCTCCCATTTATGTGAGGCAGTAAGGGCTAGAACGAGGCGTATGGAATTAATTTTGGCTACGAGGGAAAAGGTTTCATTGCAATCAATGCCTTCAACTTGACAGAATACTTTGGAAACTAATCAATCCTTGTGTGTTTCAACAATTCCATTTGATGCATACTTGGTTCTATACGCCCATTCACATCTAACAATTTTTCTTCCTTTCGAAAGAGGCAAAAGATCCCAAGTATCGTTCTCCATTAAGGAATATCATTTTTCATTAATTGTTATGTCCCAATCTAGACAACCAGAATCTTCTACAAATGTGTATGTATCATGAGTCTCTAAAACTTGAGCCAAAAGAGAAGAGACACGTTGGAACTGTGAACGTGTCTGAAGGTGATCTGAAGGTGATGGGTAGAGGAAATAACTCCAAGGATGTGTGTTTTTCACTAATGTGAGCCATACATAAATACATTGAGGAGATGACTCTTGGTTTCATCTTCCAAGACCTCTGATGACTCTTGACATTCACCTATGACTCTTCATATTTCTCTTAGCTTAATATTTACAAATATATTTACTATGTACCTCAATCCCTAAGGATTAGGTATCTAACATTCCCCGCTTAACCTAAAGGGGTGTTTGTGAGTCCAAACATCATTCTAAGCTTTTTGAATTTTTCTCTTCTAGGTGCTTTGGTGAATATGTCCGCAATTTTCTCATTTGAGGAACAATGTCTCAAGTGAATATCCTTGGCCTCTACATGATATCGATTCACATGGTACTTTGTGTTGATGTGCTTGGTTCGATCATGGAATCTGGGATTCTTGGACAACTTTATTGTAGAAGTATTGTCAACCAAAAGAGGAATTCACTTGTTTTTCCTACAAATATTCAAGTATTTTCCTAAGCCACACTATACTTTCTTGCTTCTGCAGCTGCCACATATTTTGCCTTTGTTGTGGATTCTACCGAAACTGACTATTTGAGTGATCTTCCAGAGGTATTTGTTGATCCAAGACTCGAGAGATAGTATAAAGATGACACTCCATTTTCTTTATCCCCATAAAATTTTCAATTAGAATATTCAATCAAGTTGAATTCATCCACCTTAGAATACTTGAGTTCCCTTCAAGTATTTTAGAACTCGTTTTGCAGCAGAATGATATCCTTCACAAGGTTTTGCATAAACCTGGAAAGAATCCCAACAAGGAATGAAATATATGGTCAGGTGGTGGTAAGATAGAAAATACTTCCCTTGAGTTGTATGTAATTGGTTGCATCTTCAAATTCATTCCCTTATTTTGATGTGAGCTTCAAATTATATTCCATTGGAGTAGAGAGAGAGTTACACTCATCCATGCCAAACTTGTTCAACAATTCTCCAATATACTTTTTTTAGGAGATGAATATGTAATTTGGATTTTGATTCACTTCAATTCCCAACTAGTAGTCAAGATGACCCAAATATGTCATCTCAAATCCTTTCTTCAATTATTTCTTTATGGATTTAATATAGCATTCATTGTTCCCTATTATCAATAGATCATCTACATACACTACAAGATATACAATAGTTTTTCCAACTTTCTTGACAAATAAAGTTGCATCATCAAGATTAAAGTACTTGAAATCCAATTTCAAAATATTCTCAAATAGCTTTTCATACTAGGCTCGTGGTGCTTATTTCAGGCCATACGAGAATTTAACGAGTTTACATACTTTATGTTCTTGTCCCATTCACAAAAAAAACTTTTGGCTGAGACATGAAGACATTCTCTTTCAAGTCTCCATTCAAGAAAGTAGTCTTCACATTCATTTGATGAAATTTCCATCCATTATGTGCTACCAAGGCAAATCGAGTACAAATGGTAGCCCATTTTGTTGTGGGGGAAAAGTCTCATCATAATAAATTCCTTCTTTATATGCAAATCCTTTTTCCATGAGCCTTGCTTTATGCTTCTCAAGTGAGCCATCTAATTTGCACTTGTTCTTGAAGACCCACTTGTAGGCAATTAATTTGGTTATGAATGGAGCGTCCACCAACTTTCATTTCCCATTCTTGATGAGAGAATCATACTCATTCTATGTGGCTTATTTCCACTCATCATGAGAAGAAAATTCTTCAAAGGAAGTTGGTTCAAAGTTATTAGATAAATTCAATTCACAATCATATGAAACATCCATATCATCTACATCACCTAAATATGAATTATCTATATCACCTCCATATTTTCTTGTAGAATTTTTTATTCTTGTCTCTCCAACCTCATCGGGGTGAACACTTTCAAGAATATTTATGATCCACTTCGGTGGACCTTTATTAGATGGTGTAGGTTGCTCTAGTGATTGAGATGGTGCTACATTTCCATCAAGTTTCATCCTTTCAATCCTCTCAATTACATCATCCAAATGAAATTCATGTTCTAATTAAGTCATGGTAACTTCTTCATGAGGGGTAGATGGTGCTTCAAAAGGATATTCCAGATATTGATCCAAGATGGGAATCCCCCCTTAAATATTTATAATCGCGTCATCAAACTCACAATATGTCTTTACATGGGTGAATCTATCCAGATGATTAAGTTGTCACTCAACAGTTTTGTAATTCTTGGTGGATTCAAGAAAAATCACATATCTGGAAAGAATTAACTTCTTGTTTAATTGATCATAAAGACTGTATGCCTTTGTGGTATTTGAGTACCCCAAGAAGATGCACCTATGAATCCTTTCATCACGCATAGCGGGTGGAACCAAAGACCTTAAGATGCCTCACCGAAGGAATGCAGTCATACCAAATTTCATAAGGAGTCTTGTTCCCAAGAGCATGTGATAGACTCATGTTTTTCACATATACTGCACATATAATTGCATTGTCCCAAAACATCAATTTCATATTTTTGTAAAACATCATGGAACGAACCATATTTAAGAGAGTCATGTTCATTCTTTCAACTACACCATTCTATTGAGGATTGTATGGAACTGTGGTTTGATGTTGAATCCCATGTTGGAAAATGTATTTTTCAAATTCATTAGATGTATATTCTCCTCCATTTTCAGTATGAAGAGTGTCAATATGTGATTGTGCTTCGTTTTGGATCCATACATAAAAAAATAAAGGTTTCAAAATCCTTTGATTTATCTTTCAATAATTACACCTAACACATCATGGTGTAATCATCAATAAAAAACATTATATGTTTATTTCCATTAGCAGATGGAACATGCATGGGGCCACACAAATCAGAATGTATCAATCCAAGTTTTCTACATGCTCTGGAAGTGGAATCATGGAAATATTGTTTGATATGTTTTCGAAGGATACAAGCATCACATTGCTTCAATTTCCTAAGAATAGTAGGCAAACAATAAATACCATTCTTTTTCAACAAAAACAGTCTATCATAATTAATGTGTTCAAATGTAGCATGCCATAAGAGAATAGATGACAATGTACCTTCATTGTGGTGAGAGAGGTATGCAGAATTTTTGTGCATGAACAAATGTCCCTTTCAACTTCAGCGATCTTTCATCCTCCACTCATGTCATAATGACCATGTTGTCGAAATACTTCTTTATTTCAACTTTTCCATCGAATATATGAATAGAGTGGGATTGCTATTGAATGTGCACAATAGACAATAAGTTCCTTCATGGCTCAAGAATATAGATCACATCTAGCAGAATAAAATCTAGGAATCTAGGAAAATTAAGCCCGATGGTGTCAATTCCAGAAGATTTCGGACTTGATTTATCTACAAAATAGACTATACCATCTAAATTGTCATTGAAATCTTTAAATAAGTCTCTATAGAAGTTCATGTGGAATGTTTCACATGTGTCAAGCAGCCATGCATCTCTTCAAGAAGCAAAATGAAGTGTTAAATAAATCTTCATTTACTCCAATATTGCAACGGGAAACAATATAATGAGTAGATTTAGGTGCTTTACCTTTCACCGGATTTGATACTTTATCTTTGTCTTATTTATTATCTTGCTTGTGTTTTATTTTCTCCTAAGGGATTCTTCATGTCTTTACCTCATTTCCATTCTTTTCGCAACAAACATAGTGAAGATAAAATCTCTCACCTTGATTATTCCTACCCCCTACCTCTGAAATTATTTCTTCCACGACCTCTTTCAATGCCTTCTCCTCTAGAAGAATCATGTGATTGATCCTTCCTTTTTTGTTGAAAAGTCAACAAGAAATGTGTGTCTAATTTATTTTTCCCTTAAATAAATTGGACAATAAATATTAATCTATTATCTCATAATCACTTGAAATAGGTAACGAAATTGGAAAATTAGTTAGCTATAGGAAATTCGAGTTCAAAGGTTGACTGGTGGGACATCCAAGTCAAATTAGTTGTAACTCAGTGATTCAAAGTTGTAACAGAGTTATATGTGTAGTTATGTGAGTTCTAAAGTAGTTTAACTCAATTAAGTGAGTTAAGATTAGTTGTACTAGTTGTAACTAAACTTACACTAATGAGAAATCACTTAATTAATTATTAATTAATTCGCAATCAATGGTCTCACATGCAACTAAATATTTACCACTGTTAACTACATGCATGTCAGATCCAGTGGAGACCCGATTGAGATAATAGGTGAAAGGGATAGTTTGACTATCAGTTGTGACTTTAGTGGGTGCATTCATGCAACCACACACACATTGGATGTGCCCATGAGGAATGCACAACCTAGGAAAGAGGAATTCATTCATTGTAGGGATTTCAATTAGCAAGGATTGCGTAGAGGAGGCAAGTTGTCTGGAAGTAGTAAATTGGCACATGAATTTGTCAATTTTTTTATGACAGTGTGAGACGATTGTATATTGTACTGAGAGCTCTTGGATTAGAGTTTTGTATGAGATTGTCTCATGATCCATGATATATACATAATATATGATAGTGGGGTTTTTAGCTTTATTCTTTCCTGGTAAAAGATCTGTGTTATGTGTGATTGATCTTTCTTCTTGATATTGCAATTGACGATCATGTTTTAAATTCCTCAAGAATATTTGTAGAAGCGATTTTGTATTTAACAGTGGCATATAATTTTTAGATCAGGAGAATCCAGGCAATACATAATTTGTATTGAAATTTCTACATGGTATCAGAGCTTGGAAGATTGCAGAAGCTGAGTTTGTGACTGGATAGAATTCGAATTTGCAGAAAAAAATTCTTGGTGCTACAACTAATTCAAGATAGAAATGGATTTCAATGGCTTGAGGTTAGAGTATGCACTCGAGGGCAGCTCAAACTAAATTTCTTGGAAGGACAGGATGGAGGTAGTACTCGAAGACAATGGCTTGAAGGATTTCATTGAAAAAGATGTTCCTAAGCCAAATGTTGCAAATCTTGATGCATGGAAAAAGAAAGTGGCAAAGGCGAGGAGGATCTTGTTGGAGGGAGTACGAGACCAGATTGTATCAAACCTCCATGGGAAAGACACACCATATGCAATGTGGAATAATTTTATGGATCTATTTCAAAACAACAACGACCATAGGAAATTGGCACTCAAAGATAAACTCAGGAAGATCAAGATGGAGAAGGGCGACACCATTCCAAAATATCTCACGAAGTTTTTCCAATGTTGGGATGAGCTGGGGAGTGTGGGATTAATAGTTGCTAATGAGGATTTGGTGAGCTTGGCTCTCCTAGGACTTCCCAAAAATTGGCGCAATTATCAAGACTCTATCAATGGAAGGGAAAAATTGCAAGATTGGGAACGACTATGGTCGGATTTAGTGCAGGAGGATTTCAGGCGGAACACCAGAGATGGCTCTTCATCAAAGTATGATGATGAAGAGGATTGTGCTTTGGATACCAAGGAAAGGAAAGGGAAGGGGAATAAATTCCATTCAAAATCCAAGTCTAAAGTCAAGAAGCTGGATTTGTCCAAAGTGAAGTGTTTTTACTGTCACGAACATGGGCATCTCACTACTAACTGTCTGCAGAAGAGGAAGAACAAGAAGGTTGTTGGAGCTACAGCTGGTGAGACCCTTGCCTTGCAATTTCAACTTGAATTCTCCTTGATCACATGCATGTCATCAAGTGCATTAGTATCAGTGTGGTATTTGGATAGTGGCACTTCCTTCCACATCACGGGAGATAAGGAGATTTTCACTCACTTAGAGGAGAAAGATATCAAAATGCGTATAGAGATGGGTGAAGATGGATGATACCGTGCAAATGGAATTGGTACCATTACCTTTCAGAGGGATTCAAGTAAACTGTTTCAATCGAAAGATGTTATGCATGTTCCAGGTCTGAAGAAAAACTTTGTCTCAGTCACAATGTTGGACGACATAGGCTATGACATTGTTTTCAGCAATGGAAAAGCCTTCCTGCGACATAAAACAATAAGTCAAGTCAAGAATATAGGGATTTTAGTTAAGAATATCTACAAGATGGAGGTAGATGGTTGCGCTGCCATGATGGGCAAGGAAGAAAAAGTGGTGAGTTGGAATGAGGGTGAATTATGGCACAGGCAATTGGGCCATTTTCATCATGGAGCCTTGAAAATCATGCAGCAAATATCTATTGGAATTCCAATGGGAACACTTGCTCAGTTAGATCAGTGCAAGGGTTGCTCCATAGGGAAGTATGTAAAGTACACCTTTCATGAAAAGGAGAACTATGCTTCGGTGATCCTAGAGAGAGTTCACACAAACGTGTGTGGACCATTCTCGGTTGCTTCAACAAAAAAACATAAGTATTATATTATTTTTGTTGATGAATTTTCTCGTAAATGATGGATCTTCTTCATGCAGAAGAAGGATCAAACATTCTCAAAGTTATATGAGTTTAAATCATTGGTGGAGAAAGAGTCTGGGAAGCAAGTGAAAGCTCTGAGGAGAGATAATGGTGGAGAATACATCTCTAACAAATTCAAATACTTCTTCAGTAAATAAGGAATTCGAAGAGAACTCATAGCGCCTCATAACCCATAGTAAAATGGGGCCGCGGAGAGGAAGAACAGAATGATTGTGGGTGCAACACGAGTGATGTTGCATGATCAGGGCATACCAATGCATTTGTGGGCGGAAGCATGAAACACTGTGGTTTATGTGAAAAACCATTGTCCTCGTAGAGTACTTGGCATGAGTACACCTGAAGAAGACTTCACTGGTAAGAAACTGGATGTTTCTCACTTTAAGATTTTTGGCTCATCTGTTTATGTGCATGTGACCAAGAACGCCAGGAAAAAGATGGAGTCGATTGTTGAATTTGGAATATTTTTGGGGTACACAGAAACACCCCATAATTATTGTGTGTATTTTCCTAATAGTAAGATGACTGTTATGCGACGTGATATAAAATTCGATGAGGGGAAAGCCATGCGATTGTCACTTGAGAGGGAGATAGACTTGCATGCAGAGGAGGAACTGTTGGTTTCCAAAGATGAGTCTCAAGATGTGGATCAACCACATGAGGAGGTTCATGGAGTGGAGGAAGCCACTCATGTATATCCATCCATCAGAAATGGAAGAAAGCGCACCACGAAAGATGATAGATTGAGACTAGATGTTGCACAGGATGTAGGAGCCCCTACTTCACAGCGCAGACAGAGACAGTCCCCTGATCGATTTACTGGATACATGGCTCTCATGAGAAAATGTATTGTGATTGAACCATATTCCTTTCATGAAGCAGTGCATGATCACATTTGGGTTGATGCAATGGTGGAGGAGTATGACTCCATTGTCAAAAACAGTGCATGGGAAATTGTCCCAAGACCGGTCCACAAATCAGTGGCGGAGGGTAAGCTTTTAATCATCGTTCTTTATGTTGATGATTTCATATTGACTGGTGATGAGCAAATGATACACTCATGCAAGGAGGACCTTTCAAAGTATTTTATCTTTATGCTTTCCTGGTAAAAAAATCTGTGTTATGTGTGATTGATCTTTCTTCTTGATATTGCAATTCACGATCGTGTTTTAAATTCCGCAAGAATTTTTGTAGAAGCGATTATGTATTTAACATTGGCATATAATTGTTAGATCAGGAGAATCTAGGAAATACATAATTTGTATTAAAATTTCTACACTTTTTTAGCAAGTCACATGGTCTCTCCAGTGGGTTGAGTTGTCTTCTTTCGAAAATATTTTTCACATTCTATACATTTCTCCACCAAAGAGTCAAATGTGATGGACTTCATTTGGCCACTCGCTTGTAGGGATTCAAGGTAGTGAGAATATGTAGGGTAGAAGGCCTTAATGAAGATTGTGAGATGAATTTTTATCTTCACTCTAGTGGCATCAATGTCGTGCATGATGGCTTTGATATTAGAAGCTAAATCCATGGGATCATCATCCTTCACCTCTAGGTTGAAGAGCTTCATCAATAATTGTATGAGTTCCAATTATTAGTGTGAGTCATACAAATACTTCAATTTCTTTAAATAACCATATGAGTCTTTTATATAAATAATATGGCGGCTCACCTCTTCACTTATCGTTGCAGCAATCAAGGCATATATGTTTTCTTGTTGTTGGAAAAACGTTTTGGATAAGTCTTGGGAATCGTGTAGGAACGGATTATGCAAAATTTTGGCTAAGTAGTAGCACGCGCGCAAAGCATTTGAAGCATATGCGGGAGTCAACATGCAAAAGGCATAAATTAGATAGGATTTTGGGACATTTTGTCCACATTTTAATGGGCTTATCCCTTTTGTAAAACTATAAATTATAATGGGGTTTTGGGTAGAAGGAGGCTAGTAGTGTGTGGTTGATGGGTTTATGGTGTGAAGTTCTTTTAAGCTCATCAGTTTTGGAGGAATTTGTGAGGTATAAATGAGGAGCGAAGCTTGCACTGCAACAGAACTGATAGGTAGGTTTGGGTAATTTTATTGTTGTATCCTTTGTATCACAATGTGCATCTGTAAGAAGATTATAAATGGCTAATATAAGAAGCCAATCGTTGTGGACGTAGCCCAAGTTGGGTGAACCACGTTAAACCCTTGTGTTGTGATGTGTTGTTTTTGCATGTTATGATGTTTACTATTACTATGAAATGATGATAAATTCTTAAGTATGATGAATGTGTTATTCATATATGATGTTATAATGTCGCAACTGGTGAATGAATGCATGTCAAGTAAAGTAATTTTTAACTAATGGAAACCACACACATGAGTAGATGGTTAGTAAGGACATGTTGAATGCCTCACTTCCCCTCATCCTACAACCCCTCTATATTACTTAGGTGAGACTTCACTTGCTTTCAAGTGATGTCGAAACGGTCGGTGTATAAGGGTTTTGTTGGTGGATTGATCATTAACCCTGGGTATGCCCCTTGCATGCCAACAAATGGTTTTGTTGTTGGGACTGGGATATGTAATTGAGGGGAATGTTTTGGAGGTTGAATAAGGAAGATATCACAAAATTTCTAGAGAGGAAGCAACAAGAATTTGCTAGAGAATAGAATAGGAACCCACGGCTCAACAACAAACAGTGGTTACAAAGGTATGTGTTCATAGATCTTCATGAAGTCTTCTTTGGTGAATTTATAATAATTTTTGTTGAATGGTTAGAAAGGCTAGTGGAGAATGTTGTAAGATATCAAGTTGAGGCTCCAAGAAATTGGACCCCTAAATTGATCATAAAATTGAATACAATAAGTAATAAAGTTTCTCGCGTAGTTTATTTTTGGTTGAATAATGTACACGAGGGTTACATTACAGAGTTCGCAATAAATTATACCCAATATTATAGTGTCATAGAGAGGGACTTTTTCAAGGGTCCGCGCAGAAGATATTTGATCGCACTGTCTACTTGGATAAAAATGTTTTTTGTGACAAGAATGTTATAAAGATGGAATCTAACTGCTAGGCGCCTTTGTGCACATAGGGTAACTGGGGGATGACTAGAGGATGGTTTGAGAGTGGAAAGGATGAATGAGGAATGGATGGATGGAGGATGTCGAGAGAGGGAGACATTGAATTAGATGGAGAGATTGGAGTATTGTGTTGTGGGAAAAGGTTTAGGTATAGTAAGAAGGAGACTGTGGTTGAGAAAGAAGAGAAACACAGAGTATTTGAGAAAAGAAACCCCTACACGGTACTTGAAATCACACTGGACCGAGAAAGGAAAGAGAAAGAAAGGGATCCTGAATATAGTCCAACAGAATAAGGAAGTCCATGTCATATTGGAATCTGTATCGAACCCACGACCATGTGTGTGTCATCAAGATCTCAAGAAAAAACCAAAACTTTTTCAAGAGCAATTGTTCTTAGTGGAGGAAGTCAGAATAATAGTCAGAATAGTGGAAGTAGCGTAGTGAACCAGAGTCAGTGAGCATCACCGAAGGTAAGTACTTCACAGAATAATATGGCAGGAATAGATAATACATTAATAATGCATGAATTCTAGGGAGCAAGGTTGGAATACCCTTAGCAACATTTGTTTGTATGTGATACGTTATGGACTACGAAGAATGTCCAGGATGAGGAAACGAAGATTGTGTAGTTAGCCACAACCTTTAGAGGTCACGCACTGTTATGGTACATGAAGTATCAAACTACTACACCGACAGGACAATCAAGGACATTGACAGATATTGGACAAGATTTGTTAAAGGAATTTTAGAATCCAAAATCCGAGTCACAATATATCACAATGTTGAAAGAAATTAAGAAAGTATAGAATGAGACAGTTTGGGATTACAATCATAGGTTTAAATATGTGATGGGTAGATTAACATTCCATTTTCCTGATAAACAACATTGAGAATGGTTTATTACATGTTTGTTTCCACACATTTGTTGTTATTTGACATAGCAGAAGGTCATGTCGCAGTGAGAAACATTAGATATTGTGATGAAGTTAGAAGCATATCTTGTAGGAGATGGCATAGGAATGGCACATGTTTAGTCAATTTGATGTATTAAGGATTCATTTGTTAGAAATAATGAAGGACAAGGAAAAGTGTGAACAAGTTTGGTGTATTACATGTAAGACAAAAGGCCATCGTAAAGACAAATGCCTAGTATTTGTGCATTATATGGCTACAATAGAACCAAACCCTTTGGTAGAAGGAGTAGGGTATTATGAGACATGAATACATGGGGACATCATCTGACTGTTTTTCCATCATTTCATAAGTACCAGAGTACGCATAGGATTTTTTTCTATAATTTTTTCAAGTCTATAGGGCATGATAAGAAATATTATCACACATTCGACTTAATGAGAGAGTGCACTTCAAATGCTTACAAAATCTAGGAAGAAAATGCAACAACGGAAGGAGAGGTTCTACAGTATAATACTCCAAGAGGCCTTAATCATGGTGGGCGAGGAGGATTCAGAAGAGTTCTAGGACGAGGTGGATTTGGTAGAGGAGGAATAGGACCAATAATTTGTTATAATTGAAATCAACTGAGACATTTAGCAAGATATTGTCTGAATCCTTGCACAACGTGCATGTACTATAGAGCATTGGACCATGCAATAGAATCTTGTCCTCAATTGATAGTGAAATGGTAGGAAAGAGGGAATCAGAACCAGAACCAGAACATATAGATGATAGTAGTCGAGGAGTGTGACGATCAACCCAAAATAGAAGTTGTTATGCACAGGGGAACAAGAACTGGAGCAGATGCGATGGAAAAAGGAAAGGGGATCAATCAATGAATAAGGAAATCAGTTGATATTATGCCAACACTTAACCACAGAAAGATAAAGAGACATATCGACAAACCAAGAAGGAAATACTAGGACCAAACTAGATAATATCAACATCAAATGCACCATAAGTATATAATATTCCATCAGTCTATGATCGCACCATTCCCGAAAGGTTATTTGAGAAGGTAAACACTTTGAAATATTTTCTAAAGACTTGCTTAGAGATGATGAAGGATGAAATAGTGTTGAATGCACTGTGCGGTATGATTGATCGGTGCAGCAAGAAAAAGAAGTATCGACGACACAGAGAGTAGTGATCCAAGTGTTGTTCAAGAAGAGGACAAACAGATAATTCATAATGAGTGCACAAATACGAGAGTATGACATGGATAATGTCATCTTGGACTTTGGATCGGATGTAAATGTTCTTCCAAGACAGACATGGGAAATGATGGGGAAACTGAAGTTAGTTTGGTCGACCGTTCAGTTGAGGTTGGCAAACTAGCATAAGATAATATCGATCAAGAGACTGGTATGAGTAACTATTAACTTATATGGAGTGTGCAGTGTAGTCGACTTTGAGGTCATTGAGATCATGGATAAAATTCAATTGTATTTAGCATTTCTTGGATTTGATTGGCCCTTTGACAACCAGAAGATAATAAACTTGAAGATAAGAGAAATGATTTTTGAAGGAGGAGGCTTAAAGGTCACTTCAACGTTAGACCCCACAAAAGAAAAAAGGTATGTAGAACCCACAAGAAAATAAATTGATAACCTGTATAATATGACCACACGAATGAATGACTACATCAATCCTACTATATATGGTGTTCTTAGTTGGAGAAGAATTAGCTATTGCACATCAAATTCAGAGGAAGGACTTGAACATTGGTAGCACATGTTGCACAAAGTATCGACTAGAAGATTTTCTCGCATTACTCGCTCCTTGCACTAGATCGAAAGAGAGGTATGTGATACACCAAGGTTTGATGGATTAACTGATGTAAGTTCCTTCATATAAGAATTTGATTTTCATATACCCAAACATAAAGTATTGTTGGCATTATATGTTGCACTGAGAGCAACCCCAGTGAGATGGTGAGCAACACACAAGGAAGGAATAGGGGATTGACAGTACAGTAAAAGGATGATGTAGATCAGATTTGGAACATAAGGTGAAGAAATTGCGCACAAGTACACTGGTATGAGAAGTATGATGGATCATGTTGTGCAGTGTATGACAACTTGGATATAGGTACCAAAGAAGGAATGAATGCACAAGTTCATACATACACTTTAGATGGTTCCTAAGAATTGGTATCTAGAACTAGAAGTGTGCAGAGGGACAACAAACAGGGAAGAACTCCCTTGGAATTTTAAGGTAACATTTAGTTTTGAATTTGATTCACCCTTAGTAGATGCAACTATGCAAGTCATTAGAAGTAATATTTTTATGAAAGAAGATCATATAGAAATAGTACATGCGTGTAGTGCGCACAAAAAATCTGCGACAATCCATGAAATACTAGAATGTTACAATGTTACTAAAGAACATCAAGAGGAAGAAGATCCAATAAATGTACAAGTACTAGAGACTGAAGAGGAGAGTGTAGTAGAAGGACCAAAACGTGAATCTGATGCATATCTGAAGCCATTAAGAGTGCTTAAATTGAATATAGGCACGAAAGAGAAACCTACTTTCTTGAATATTGGTGACTATTAGAACAATGAGACTGTTGAAAAGATTGCAGACCTACTGCATGAGCATCAATATATCTTTTTGACAACCTTTTCAGAGATGAATAGGATAGTTGGGGAACTAAAAGAAATGAAGATCATGTTAAAACTAGACACTAATCCAATAAGGCAGAGACCTTACAGAGTGAATTCGAAGTAAAAGGAAAAATTAAAAGTAGAGCTTGACATAATGATAGAAGTTGGTATCATTGAGCCCATCGTAGAGTCCAAATGTATAAGCCCAATGGTCATTCAATATAAGAAAACAAGGGGTATTAGATTTTGTGTAGACCTAAGGAAATCGAATGATGCTTGTTTACATGACCCTTTTTCGACCCCATTTATAGACAAAGTGTTAGAAAATGTAGGATGACATGAGGCCTACTCATTCACTGATGGATTTTTAGGATGCCACCAAATCAGGATTGCGTCATAAGACGGGCATAACATGACATTTGCAACATAATGGGGAAGCTACCAGCACACAATGATGCCATTTGGATTAAAGAATGCACCTGTTGTGTTTTCTAGAGTTGTTGTCGCAGCCTTTAAGGAATTTATTCATAAGTTTCTTGAAGTGTACTTAGACAACTAGATTGTGTTTAGCATATCGAAAGATCACATAGAAACTCTACAGTTGATGCTCGATAGATGTAGACAATATCATATATCCTTTGAAGAAGTGCATTTTATGTGCATCATTTGGGATATTATTAGGTCATGTGGTATGAAAGCGATGTTTGTTGGTCGATCCTGCAAAGATAGCAATAATTGTTAATTTTCCATCGCCTGTATCGGTGAGACAATTAAGAATAATGTTAGGTCATACAGGATATTACAAGAAATTTATTAAAGTTTATGTGCAGATTACAACTCCTATTGAAAAGTTATTAAAGAAAGAAGCTAAGTTTCAGTGGAATGAAGACTCTCATTAGGGTCTGGATGTATTGAAGCATAATTTAGTAATTGCACCCATTCTGGTATTCCCGGATCGAAAGAAAGAGTTTCATGTTCATGTGGATGCATCATTGATAACACTCGACACGGGGTTAGCCCAGCCAGGAGTGGGAGAGTTAGACCATCTAATTTCCTTTTTTCTAGAAAGAAGTTGTTGACTATTGAGAATAATTACACGACGACAGAAAGGGAAGGCTTTTCAATGGTTTATGCCTTACAAAAGTTCATACACTACTTGTTGGGGTCCCATTTCAAAATGTATAGAAACCACTATGCACTAATATACCTAGTGAACAAGCCAATGTTGGGGGGGGAGAATCTGCAGATGGTTATTTTTGTTCCAGGAGTATGATTTCAAAGTCATTGTGAATCCAGGGAAACTCAATGTAGGACCAAACCATCTATTGTGAATACTGACGGGTGAATATGCAGGGAACCTAGATGATAGTTTACCAGATGCGCAATTATTTTTAGTTTAAATGTTAGACGAATACTTTATAGATATTTTTTACTACAAGAATCGCTCCATCCTACATGACACTAGCATAGAAGAAGAAGTTAGTGGTTAAAGAAGAATACTATTAGTTGATCCAAAGAAATCTATATAATTTAGGTGCAGATGGGATACTACGAAAATGTGTATTAGATCATGAAATACCAATGATCCTAGTGGAGGCACGGGATGTAATTGTAGGAGGTCACTACGCGGGAAAGGAAACACCATAGAAGATCTTACATGCAGGGCTATGGTGGACTACCCTCCATAAGGACGTTAAGGAATATTGTCAGAGTTGTAATGTTTGTCAAAGAGTAGGAAGGTCATCATGAAGGGATGAGATGCCTTTGAATCTGCAAGTCACCTTACAAGCATTTGACAAATGGGCAGTATATTTTGTCGAACCAATTAATCCACCAATGAGGAGAACATGAGTTAGGTACATAATTACCATGATAGACTACTCGACAAGGTGGGCAGAGACAGAGCCAATTACATATTGCAGCACGGAGACAGTTGCGCATTTCTTATTCTAGAACATAGTTACAAGTTTTGGGTGTCCTAAAGTACTTATGAGCAATCAAGGGACTCACTTTTTGAACAAGACAATTGCATCTTAAAAAATGAGTTCCAAATTCAACATCGAAAGAGCACTTTGTTCCACCCTCAAGCAAATGGAATTGTGGAGGCCTTCAATAAGATATTGGATAATTCCTTGAAAAATATATGTAATGTAGGATAGGATGACTGGGACTTGAGGATTCTTATAGTGCTATGGGCCTATAGAACTACATGCAAGAAGTTGACAAGTCAAACACCTTTTATATTAGCATATGGCCAAGAAGAATCCATGCCCATGGAATTTCTTTTACTAAGTCTGCACATTGCGGCGATGAAAGACATTACAGATTCTGGCACAATAGAAGAAAGACTATCACCATTATTGGTATTATAAGAAGACCGATTTGTTGCAGGGTTCCATTAGCAAGTGAAAAAGGCATGTGAAAAAGCATGGCATGACAAACACATCAAGAAAAAGAAGTTCCAAGCAGAGATTCAGTATTTCTCTATGACAATAAGTTCTTACAACACCCGAGAAAGTTAAGGATGCACTGGCTAGGACCATACATGATCAGATGTGTGACAGAAGCATGTGTTGTTCAGTTGGAACAGTTGGATGGACAAGTCGTGGAAGGACTAGTGAATGGGAGTCGGCTAAAACTATAGAGGGAAGGTGGTCCTTCCACGCACTAGGTGAACTGCACAAGCTAACTTGTATCATAGTGTACTATAAAAAGAAAAAGAAAGAAAAAGTAAGCAAAACAGGAAAAATAAAAAATATGGTTTAGGGAAGAAGTCAAAAGTTCAAGAGTCCAAGAAGTTAACATTAGTGGGTAAAATTAAAAAACAGGAAATTTTCACAGAAGAGAAAGAAGCAAACAAAAGAGCACATAGGTGAAGGAAGCAAATTTGTGCAGAGAGACAAGATCACGCAGAGAGAATAAATTTCACAGATAACCATTAAGATCATTTAAGACAATCCATGATGAGATGTGAAATAAAGCGCTACCATAACTATTAAGTAGTGGCGTCACGTAACCATAAATGCATATTAGCAAGAATATTTTGACAGGTTCAATAATCTAATGGATAATTCCTCAGAGATACGAAGTTAATGGAGCATTACGATAGGTAATGAATGCAAATTACTAGTTAATTAGATGGAAATTTTAGGTGTGAAGGGAAGCTAACAATTGGCGATGAGGTATAATAGCAAGTGAAGGATCAATGGGGGAAGCTTATTGTCAGTTATAATTCACATAGAGAGTTGAGTCGCTAGAGCCGAGTTGAAGAGCCCAGTTGTATGCAGAGAACAGTTGCAGAGGAAGATGGCAACACCAGCTTCAGAAGTAGTACCAAAGAAATAGCACAGGATTCCTCCTTAGTGTCGATATTCCCCAGGGAGTACATACCACCAAGAAATTCATCCACAAAATGGGTCAACTTACAAAAATATGCGAAGTACCTACTCGTGGAACCAAAGATTACAGAGGGAGTGATTGTGGAAGGGGACATGTTAGGCCCGATACCCACTTTAAAGTATGCCAACCACGACATTACATATGAGAATACATTTCAATAGTTAGTGCCAAGCAAGTTCTTGAAGAAACACATTATCTCTTAAACACAAGTTATAGTCATAAAGCTACATATTTGGGCTACACTGTTGCAGAAAACATGAATTTTGAACCTATTCGATATACCACATGTTGGGAGGAGCCTAGAGATTAATTCATGTGTAAAAATTTTGTTGAGTTGTGTGCATGGGGGATAATTGTGGCTCGATGGGATGGTCTCCATTGACACATACCTAATTGTGCACATTATCGGCCTACCGTCGCAAGGGGAGGATCCCTCTCTGTTGTTTTTCAACAAGAAGAATGGAAATGCTCTAGCTGAGAGAATGAAGGAGAAGTTACATACATTACAAGGACAACGTGGATTAGATGCCACAAGCATATGTGACCCAACAATATTGTTTGTGATGTAAGAATTAGCTTGTAAACTGTTAAGAAAGTGCAGGAAATACCAAGTCCCAACAACAGTCATAAGGGTAGCTGAAAGGTACGTCGAGGGAATCTAGATGAACTGGTAAACATTCTTACTCAACCAATTTATGATTGATTGTGAGGAAGCACATGATAAAGGGACTGAATTCCACTATGTTTGATTGTTAATTCTAATAGCATTAACTGCATGGAGGGAGCCAGATGACACATAGTTTTTAGGAGTCAAGGACAAGCCATGTCTAGCTATGCGATATCGAAATTCAAAACAATTTTGCCTTTTATTTGTATAAAGAAACCATTAGAGACCAGATTGAGAGGACGTCGTGCATACCACCATAGGTGGTTGACGCGTATAAGGTAGTGGCATGCTTTAAGGCAGGGCACAACCATATGTTTGTACCCAAAAAAAAAGGACTTGGATCAACAATGGTTTCCCACACAATACATGTTAACTGAGGAGGAGATGGGCCATATCATGGTCGATTGGACGACGAGTAGAATATTCCACCCGTAGAAACATGGTCATTAGAGAAACAAAACCTAGAAGTCCAAGAGATAAATAATGATGAAGAAGAAGGAGGCAAACCTGAAAGGGGAAATGGTAGTAGAGAAACAACCCAGAAGACAACATCGCGCATAGATAGGAAACAAAAATAACTAGAGATAGGGAGATCCATACCACAACAGATGAAGTAGAAATTCGTCAAGGAAGTTTCCATCCAAGCCTTTATAGAGGAAGACTTGGAAAAGATCAGTGATCAAGTGAAATAAGTCACAGATGATATGTTTCAGCATACAACACACCAACAGGAAGAAATGCACAGGAGGATGTAGGAGTAGATGGTTGAGTTGCGCCAACTGCTAGATGCAACAAACATCACATATGTGCGATATACAAAGGAGGAACAAACAACAAGCACAACTGAGAATGGGGAGGCAGGACTGGAAATATCTCATTCATTAGCGGTTGCAGGCGAACACAAATTGATCAAGTTAGCGACAAGGGTGATAGAGTTCCCCACGATGAAGATGCAGGAACAAGAAAGGGAACTAGGTCACATTAACTTAGTCTTATCTCAATTGCCAACATATGTACTTCAAGAATTGCATATGAGTGTGACGCAAGAGATGAACTTTCACGCAAAAAAGACATCAAACAAGTTGGTTAAGGTTACAACTAAGAATGTAGCATTGGATATGGAATATAGCAAAGTCAAGCAGGACTGAGATGAGGTCACGCAGAAGGTCTAAAGGATGAGCAAGCATTTGAGAAGGTATACAATGAACTCCCAGAGGCTCGGATAGAGATGGAGGCCCAAATTGAATAACAATTAATGAATATAAGTGAAGTTATACAGGGATTCCATGCACATATAATCAACTTAGAAGTGTACATGACACCAAGTAATCCATCAGAAGAAAGGGAGAAAAGGGAGTAGACAATGACCATAGTTCTGGAGAGCATAAAGAGCCTAGAGGAAGAATGTGCTCAACTCTATGTAGAAACCATAGGTGTCTGGATGGGAGTAACTGAAGATAGGAAGAAAGAGGATATTAAACAGAAGATTCAGGTTGCACAAGAAAAGGCATGGAATTTCAAAGAAGCAGTGGGCACATTACCGCCAGTAGAGGTGGTAATGACAATGGATGAGAACAAGAAGTTGTATTCAAAAATGAATCAGCTAAGGGAGGAGAAGCAGGCTCATGCAAAAAATATCGAGGTACTACAAGAATAATCCTATATGGTGACAACAGACTTAGCAACCACTCCAGGTATAATCAAATAGGCAGTCGAAGAAAGTATTGAGAAGATACAAGATCGAGTTACTACCAAAACAATCGACACAGTTTTGAAAAAGGAGACACGGGTAAAGGAGCAGGCCACAACAACAAAGGAGACATTCGAAAAGTTCATGGCGAACTGGAAGAAGGTCTGAGTGGCTCGGGACGAGCCACAAGTGAGTGTTGGAGGATTATTGGACAAGCATTTTGGATAAGTCTCGGGAATCTTGCAGGAACGGATCGTGTGACATTTTGGCTAAGGTGCAACGCACGTGTAAAGAAGTTGAAGCATATGCTAGAGTCAACACGCAAAAGGCAAAAATTAGTTTGGATTTTGGAACATTTTGTCCACGTTGTAATGGGCTTAGCCCTTTTGTAAAACTATAAATTGTAATGGGGTTTTGGGTAGAATGGGGCTAGTAGTGTGTGGTTGATAGGTTTATGGTGTGAAGTTCTTTTGAGATCGTCATTTTTTTAGGAAGTTGTGAGGTATGACTAAGGAGTGAAGCTTGCATTGCAACATAATAGCTAGGTAGGTTTGGGTAATGTTATTTTTGCATCTTTTGTAGCACAGTGCGCAGTTGTAAAAAGATTATAAATGACTAATATAAGAATCTAGTCGTTGTGTATGTATCCTAAGTTGGGTGAACCATGTTAAGCCCTTGTTTCGTGATGTGTTGTTTTTTCATGTAATGATGTTTACAATTACTATGTAATGATGATAAATGCTTAAAAGTATGATGAATGTGTTATTCATATATGATGTTATAATGTCGCAATTGGTGTATGAAATTCATGTCAAGTAAAGTAATTGTTAACTAATAGAAACTATACACATGAGTAGATGGTTAGTAAGGACATGTTGAATGCCTCACTTCCCATCATCACCGCAAAAAATTGTTTCATGTAGCCCCTCTAGATGCCTTGGGTGAGATTTCACTTGATTGCAAGTGATGCCGAAAGGGCCAGTGTCTAAGGGTTTTGTTGGTGGATTGATGATTAGCCCCGGGTCTACCCCTTGGGCACCAACACTTGTCCTTATTATTCCATATGGAAATATCCTTATTTGATGTAGGTTTGGTAGGTCCATCGTCATCCTCTCCTTCATAAATTCCATCCCACAAATTGTTAAAAACCATAGTGTGTTTGATCTTTCTGTACTGTTCTTGGCAACTTTCTTTGCCAGTCAACACCACACCAACAATGGAGATGAGAGAATGCATTTTTCTTGATTCCTGACCAACTAGCCCTATATGTGAGCCTCTTAGGTCATACGCCCTTCTCCCAAGCACAAGAAATCTTTCCTACAATCCAAAAATTCATCCTTAAAGCCTATAACTTAGACAAAACCCTAAATCGTTGGGGTGAAGAGATTATGGGTGGATCATTGGACTTCTTAGCTTGTTTGACAAGTGAAGGAAGTGATATTCTATAATGAGTGTGTTGTTTAGGCAGGGATGGTATTAACTTCCATAGATGGAGCTTGATCAGACACTCATTAACTATGGAATCTAACTGCAACAACCCCTCTTGGCAATGCTAGTGAAATAGAGAAAATGATGATGGTGGATGTGCTTCTCTAAGCGATGGACATGTCGCCACCTATAAAAACCAGTACTGTGGATCTCATTTATTTTTTGAAAAGCTTCTCCAGAGATCATATAATGTATTTCTCATCAACTCATCTAGAATTCAAGTGCCTCAAGGCATGTTGATTGTAGCTAACGATTGGTTGTGATGGTTTTCTTTTCTTCAATCATTACAGAATGAAGTTTCGTCATTTCATTTTCCTAGTGCTCATGGATTTCGTAGTGTACATGAATGTACTTTCTCTAATGCTATAATGCCTAATTCTTCAACCTCTATTCATGTGGGAGATAGAATAATTCCAAGACAACAATCTATTCATATTCTATCTATTTTTCAACGGCTCTATGGAATTCATTCATGAAGTGTCTCTTCAATTCTAGTGATTACTTGGCAGCATCTAACTATCACCAAGCTTGAAGCTTTCACACTAAAATTCTTAGCCACAAAAATTTAAAAAAAATGCCAAGGGAGAGAGAAAAGAATATCCAATCGACTANATATATGCCAGAGAATGCCAACCATATTCTTTCCATCTAATGACACAATAGATTAGGGTTTCATGTATGTGAGGAGGTGTTTTAGGGTTTCTCTGCACACATGCAAGGATTGGATGGCAGATTGCATAGATTGTAGAAAAACAAATAATCTCTAGAGATCATGGAGTTATAAAAAAAAAAGACACCAAGCTCTAATACCATTGATAGGAAAAGGAAATAACTTTACGGATCTGTGTTTTTCATTAATGTGAGCCATACATAAATACATTGAGGAGATGACTCTTGGTTTCATCTTCCAAGACCTCCAATGACACTTTCCATTCACCTATGAATCTTTGTATTTCTTTTATATTAATATTTATAATATATTTACAATGTACCTCAATCCATAAGGATTAGGTATCTAAAAAAATGATCATTGGAAAGATCACCAGCTGCTTCTTGTGTTGAATGAACCCATTTGTGAGGCGGTGGTGTTGTTGCAGGTTCATATTCAATGGAGTCATATGGAGGAAGTTGAGCAAGAGGAGGTGAATTTTTATCCCCGTTGTCATCATCACAAGAAGAAATCATAATAGGAAAATAATATGGCACAAATGTTGAAGATAACACAAATGTCGAAGATGGTATAGATGTTGAATAAGGCTCACAGGCTAATAAATTTTCATCAAATTAAACATATCTTCTAATAATAATTTCATTGGAATGAGTTTGAAGAAGTTGGTAACCTTTGACATATTCAAAATATCCAACAAAAATTCACTTCTCAATTTTACCCTATAATGTTTTCCTTTTCTTGTCTGAAATGTGAGCCCATACTATACTACCAAATACATGGAAGTGGCTTACATATGGCTTAATTTTAGTCCATGCTTCTTCTGGTGTTATATTTTTTTAATCCTTTGTGGGAGTGTGATTTACTATGTAATTTGCACACTTGATGGCTTCAGCCCAATAATGAAGACTTAATCCTTTAGATTGGATCACACAATTAGCCATTTCCTTTAATGTGTGATTCTTTCTCTCAACAACACCATTTTTTTGTGGTGTATATGGAACAGTAAGGTGCACTTGAATGCTCTATGCAATGTTGTAACTTTAAATTTTTTGTTAACATATTCACCTCCATTATTTGTTCTTACCCTTTGAAGTTGATGTCCGGATTGTTTTTATACAATGGCCTCGTAGTCCAAAAATGTGTCAAAAAAGTCATTCTTAAGTTTGAAGAAGTAAACCCAAGTGCATCTAGAGAAGTCATCAATGAGAGTTAAGAAGTACTTGCACCCAGAGAAAGAAGGAGAAGAAAGCAGACCACACAAATAACTATGAACAAGTTTCAAAGGGGCTAAGGTGTGACAAGAGGCATGTTTTTCAAAATTGTCCTGATGATGTTTACCAAGAACACAACTGGCACAAATACCATCTCTACAATAAATGAGAGGAAGAACAATCATTGTATGTTGAATACATAGTTGTTTCAATGAGCGATAGTTTAGATGACCAAACCGCTCATTTCAAAGTTTGCTCAAGTCATCACTATGAGTAACAAAAACTAATAGAAAGGATGATGACTCAAAGTTGTCAAATTTGTACAACCTAGTAATATCATCAATAATTCTAATTGCTATGACATGATTTGAATCTTTTAAATCCTTGATTACACCTTGGTGAGGTGAAAAATCCATGGTTTTACCTTCACCTAAATGAGTGGTTTGATACATTGATAGAAGGTTGCAGGAAATACTAAGAACACATAATACATCATTGAAATGACCATTGTCTACATGAATTGTTCCAGACCCTACAACACTAAAAGATCTATCATCACTAACACATATTTTTTTGGTGTTACATTCATTAAGAGCAGAAAAAATGGCTTTATCCTTAGCCATCTGATAAGATGCTTCAGAATCAATAAGCCACTTATCAGAAAAAGAAGTAGAAGTTGCAAGAAGGAGAAACCAAAAGTAGAAAGTCCATGTCCATGAGAAGAAGAGGTAGAAGAAGAAGAAGAATCAATATTGATGTTATGCTTCTTCATCGTTGCTTATAAGTCCTCCATCTTTTTAAACCATTTAGACTCCATATGACCATCTCACCCATAAAAGTTGCAATGTGTGTTGGTATTCTTACTTTAAAAAATTTCTCCTTTGTCACTGTTAGGAGTAGAAGTTAGTTGATAGAGTTTGGGACACTTGTTTTTATTATTTTTGCAAGGATATTGCATCGTGGGGTGCTTGTATTTACTTTTATGTCGGGCCACTAAGGATTTGTTAGATGTACCTACAATGCTAATCACTCCAAATTGAAAAATCTTATCTTTCTCTCTAATAAGAGAATCACAAAAAGATTCAAGACTGGGAGCTTTGTAAGCACTCCATAGGGCTTCTATAATGGAATAAAATGTAGATACAAAGATATAATATGCACTACCAAGCCTAGAAAGAATAACATATATGGATCGGTCATCCTTTAGATCTATTTTATAGTCTTTAAGTAAAATTCCAAGTGTTTTGAACTTAGATAAATAATCTTCAATGCAAGGAAAATAATTGGTACTTAAATTCATTCACTGATTTTCAATCTAGTGGGCTCAATTCACATTCTGTTTACCAAACACAGCTTCACTCTTATTCTAGGCTTCATCTGGGTCATCAATGTTTTGAAGATGAAACCATAAATCAGGAGAGATGGACAATCTAATTAGTCCATCTGCTTCATAATTATTATTATCCAATTTGGATTTCTTTTCAGTATCAATGGGGGCTTGTTATGTTCCCAAGGTAATCTGATACAATCATTTACTTCTTAGTACATCCCCCATATGGGATTTCAATGAAATGTAGTAGGTATTGGTAAGCAAAAATTGCCAGTGTTTCATGGAAACCTACACAAGAGACCTAGCTAAAGCATACACAAAAAAATATTATCAAGAAAAGGAAGAGAGATACATAATGAAAAATGAGAATCAATGCATATTATTATCTTATCAATGAGTGAGTGGTCTTCACTCATATAGGCAATGACATCCTATAATTAGGAATGCATGCATAATAGTGATGGTCTAAGATTAGAAAGCCTAAAATAGAACTAGTTAGTTAACTCCCACTTAACCAGTGTTACTCCAACTAAACTAGTGTGTCGAAAATAGAAATTTCTCCAACACCCCCTTTGAACATCATTATGGACTAAAAAATGAGTCCCGACTACTAGGCCATTTTAGGTACTCATGTACAAAGAAACTAATGAACTCTGAATAAAAGTGAGGAAAGAGGGAAAACCACATGGAAACAAAACCCCCCTCAAAAGATAATATATCAAAGAAAGAAAATGACAGATGCTAGGCAATTGTGTTCTTCACTACAAGACGATCCTGCAAAGTACGAAACTTCTGCTCACTGAAACTCTTCATGAAGATGTATAAATATTTATGGATTTGATGAAGTCCTTTGGAAACTTGTCTAGCCTTGTACCTCTTGATCCTGTGGACCCATCTGCACTTGAAAATATTCATTTCTAGTGGAAGTGGAACCAGATTCCAAGTCTGGTTCTGTAGGAGTGAGTCATACTCTTTCTCCATAGTTGCTTGTCATAATGGATTTCCCACAACCCTATTGTATTTCTGTGGATCAGTAGATTGAACAATATAGCAATGCATGGGCATCGTAGGTTCTGAAACTGAAAATACATGAGAAGACTCCTCATGCTGAGATCAAGTCCTCCTCAAATCCAATGGATTCTTTGGAAGGATACTTATTTCCTGAAGTGTGAATTGTTCTTTCTTGGGCATCTGTTGAAGCTTCAGCGCTGGCTTCTTATCTGTCTATACTACCTACTTATTTTCATGTACAAAATCTGAGTGTATGGAATCATCTCTGATGTCTGGAACTAATGGAAGCACAAGAGTATATGCATGTTGCACTGGAGGGGCATGCAAAGTACTCTCCTTATGTGTAAGTAGAAAATATGATTCATCATCAGAAAACTTAGTGAATTTATACAATCTTGACTTGTGATCCACCTTACCAATTGCAATGATGGAATTGTCATGCATGTCAATTACTGAAACTGAATCTAATGTAAATTCAAGATATTTTTACATTTCTGAGTGATCTGATAAACTGAGAGCAGATTCATAGAAAGATTTGAAACATGCAGAACATTTTCAAAACTGTCATTGTGGAGTTCCACTCTCCCTTCTCCTGCTACTGCTACTGGGGTATCATCCCCCATGAGAATAGGGGGTCTTGAGCATGGACTCAAGGAAGAGAAAACTTCCTCTTTCGCTACCATATGATGGGATGCACCAGAATCTATAAACCATGAATCAAATGAGGTATTAATTGCAACCAGAGCATGATGATTACCTTTCTTAGGAGCGGGATCTTCTTCCTTCTTCTTCTTGACTCCCTCTGGAATGAATTTTCCAAGGTTGTTCTGTTGAAGTGCATGTGCCATAAGATCGATATGTTTCTTCATGCATGCGGATTCTTCATGATTCGATTTATTGTAGTAAGTGCATTGTTTTCCCTTCTTTTTCTTCTTAGAATCTAAAGAGTCTTTGGAACCTAAAGAATCATTAAAGGGTTTGGAATATCCCTCATTCTCGTTCGGTTTGGATGACCCTTTTTCATCATGCATGGTGAGTGCATGTGCTTTGGAATCTTTCATGAGGCCCATCTGTATGAGTTTTGTCTACTCTTGTGTAAGAGACTCAATGAACTGAGCCAACGTAGGCAATTTCCAATTTTTTTCAAAAAGACATCTGCCATAATAGAAATTGGAGACATATACAGCGTATTATGGTCCTAGCTTGGCCAAGATTGTTACAATAAGTTGTTTCTCTTGTGTAGACTTGTCAATACCACATTCACCCAAGCTCAATATCAAAGATTTAAATTTAGTAAGGAAATCATGTATATTATTAAAACTTTTAGGGTCTAAGGTATTCAACTCTACCTCAAGCATATGACCTCACATCTCATCTTGCTTTCCAAAGAGTCCTTCCAAGGTGGTCCAGATCTCGTTTGGAGTCTTGCATGTGACAACATGAAACCATATATCAGTGGATATTAACTCAAGAAGTAGTCATGTGGCCTCATCCTTACAGTTCACTCATCTCATCTTCTCAATCGTTGATGTAGGTTTTATTTTTGTCGCCATCGTCAAATTATACAGTCCTTTCCTTTTGAGTTGAAATTTTGCCTTGGGATTCCAATAAAAATAATTGTATGGTGTAAGGATTACCACCAAGTTTGACTGTATAATAGTTGTCATATACATCTCTCCCACTGATTCTAAGAACCCCTAAAAATTTACTCTCAATCTGCAAGTGAAAAATTAAGAAATCACGGCAGAAAGGGCACTTTAAGTGAATATTCGAATTAGTTTTAGGAAATGATCTTCCGACTTACTTTCTGAGAAAACGGTGAAGAATCTTGCCAAACGATTGAAAACCCACTTGCAGAATGGGTCGGTTTACTTCTCTCACAAGTCATTTCCTCAAAAACTTAATATTTTGGGAGCAATCACTGTAGAAAGGTATGACCACATATTCGTATCAGTTTCAGGAAGCTATCTTCCGGCTTACTTTATGAACAAACGGTGAGGAATATCACCAAACGGTTGAAAACCCACTTGTAGAATGGGTCTATTTACTTCCCCGCGAGTCGTTTCCTCAAAAACTTAATATTTTGGGAGCAATCACTGTAGAAAGGTACAACCACGGATTCGTATCAGTTTCAAGAGGCTATCTTTCGACTTACTTTCTGAGCAAACGATGATGAATCTCGCCAAATGGTTGAAAACCCACTTGTAGAATGGGTTGATTTACTTCCTAGTTGAGCTATTTCCTCAAAACGTTAATATTTTTGGAGAAATCACTGCTGAAAAGTAAGACCATGGATTTAGCTCGTTGAAACTCTGATTTTCCTTATTCTTTGGCTTGCCTGGCTTTCTCCAAGCAATGTAGCTCTGATACCATGTCAGTGTTTCATGTAAACTTGCACAGGAGACCTAGCTAAAGCATACACAAACACAGATTATCAAGAAAAGGAAGAGAGATACACAATGAAGAATGAGAATCAATGCATATTATTATCTTGTCAATGAGTGAGTGATATTCACCCATATAGGCAATGATATCCTATAATTAGGAATACATGCATAATACTGATGGTCTAAGATTAGAAAGTCTAAAATAGAACTAGTTAGTTAACTCCCACTGAACTAGTGTTACTCCCATTGAACTAGTGTGCCGAAGATATAAATTTCTCCAACAAAAACTCACTTCGAGAAACCATATTAAAATATACAGATAATATGGATTCAAAAGATAAAATTGACTGTCGAAATGGAAAGGTATCGAAAAAATAGGATCTTTCAAAAAAACGACACTAAAAACGGACTGCGGATGTGAAAGTTATGTCATTTTAAAAAAAAAGACATAAATGGTAACCAAAGTGTCACATGGAAGGTAGAAGTTGTCCCATGATGTGATGCTCTTCCTTCTCTAATTTTTCTTATAAACTAAATTTTACAAATAAGTTACTTATGACGTGACCCACTTTTATAGAATAAATGAGAATTATTTTTATAATGAAGTTACTTTATAAATTAAAATTGCATGCAAAAAATAACTCAAAAAGAAAACATCTTGATGTTATTTTATAGTGACTCACTTTTATAATTTAAGTGAAATGTGGTTTACAATAAAATTATGAAATAACTAAAGGTTGCATAAAAAATTTCAAAAAATAACTTAAAAAGAGAGACTTAACCTCGAGACCTCTTATTGAATAAAGCATTTTTCAATCAAAAGTGAGCTAAAGTAAAATATGTAGCATTTGTAGTGAAGGAGGACACAGGTGTTGTTGTTGTTGTTCTTGCTTCGAAGTGGGTACTCACCCCAAAAACATAGCCACACACAAGAAACAACCTAAATTTTGATTAAAAAAAAAAAAAACTTTATGATAATAGTGTTAGATCTTGGTTAGCTTACCCGAAAAATGTAACTTTTTTTTTTGTTTCTGACTTGCTAAGATCACATACAACACAAAGAAAAGAGCATATGCAGAAAATAAAAACACTTCCCACTTTGTTTTTTATTTTTTGAGATCGCACAGAACGCATGGGAAATAGCATATGTAGACTAGAAAATTGAGAATAACAAACAAAAAACTGAAATAATAACTCTGTAAAAAAATTAAGAAAAAAGGTGAATTTGAATTGATACTTCTGAATCTGAAAAAAATGGTCATATCTTCATAAAATGGAAACCTTTTAAAGTGAAACGAAAATCTATTTCAATTGAAAGCAATGCTTTGGATGCAATAGAATAGTCTGCTCAACCCAAAAATGCATAGAAATAAAAGAAACTAGAAATGAGGCAACATGGCTTTGAATCTTGATCTATAATAGGAGTGGGTCTTTAAATGAGATTTGATACCATGTTCGACCAAAAAGGGTATTCAACCACAAGACGAACACTTTCAGTAACCACTCACACAACCAGATCAAAGACCAATACACCAATGGTTTTACATGGATAAAACCCTTGAAGAGGGAAATAGTCCACAACCCCAACCAACATGGCCACTTGATACAATATATTAATGCAAAAGAAAAAAAAATTACAAGAGATTTTCTCACAATCGATCATTAGAAAATGATACTCCATGCTCTTTAAATAGATATCATGGACCAATCGGGTGTTAAGACACAAATCAATGTATCCATTAAGATCAAGGAGAATATGAGTCGTTGAATTACTCTATGTTTAGAACATATTGTGACCGTTAGATTACATAACGACAAATGCATACTAATGCATATTAAATAAACAAACTTGTACCTAAAGACACACTAGATTAAGTTGATCATAACTAACTCCTAAGTGTCTAAATATCCTAACACATTGAGCTTCCATAAGACTAGACATACTTCTAGATTAACAACTATAGACAAAAAGTTTTCTTCCAAATGATAATTCCAAATATTTCTACTAGCAGCTTGCCTGAGAAATTGAGACAAAATATATATAACTCTAAAGAAAATTCATACTAGATTAGGTGTGAACATTGTCTTGTTATTCCTTCCCCTCACCAGAATGAGGGGGACTTGCACTTTCGATATCCAAAGGATTCTGATTCTGATAGACTATTTCAACTTCTATTATCCCTTCTTGATTCAAACTCTTAATGTTGATTGATGGAGGCAAATGAGATGGAATATGTGTGTTGTGAGAGGACCAAAGAGTGAAGTCTATTTCATTCAGTCTCCAGTGAGTCAATTCGATGTTTCTCAAGAAAAACAAAGCTCAAGAAATTGGAATTTTAATTTATATTGGCATGTTCAATCTTAGAAATATTGGAGGAGAACATCATTAATGAACTACTTTTGTCTTGACTAATGTCTTCATGCCTACAAAGAACCTATCTTTCCTTCTCGATATCATTGTTGTCCATGACTTTTCAGTCCTCCCCATCCACATGAACATTATTCAGGAACACGCTAAGAGGACATAATAAAGAAAAAGTCCATAAAAATGTAATACCAGGTGCCAAACTGTGAGGCTAAAAAACAAGCCATCGACAAGGAGAAACCTCAAGATTTAACCCAAATTCACTTCTTTAAAATGCAATATCATGATTTTAGCAACACATGCTTTCCAACAAAGGATGAACACCTTCAGTAACCACTCACACAAACAAATCAAATATCAACACACTGATGTTTTTACGAGATAAAACCCCTATGGGGACACATCCACGGCCCCAGCCAATGTGGCCACTTGAGGCAATTTCATAGATGATTTTAAGGGCAAAATTTCGCTCATGGGCGAAATTTAGGGGCTTCCAATTTTTTATTGGGCGAATTTTTTGTATTAAAGTGATTTTTCAAAACTTATATCATTAGCCCATAATTTATTTTAGGGGAAAATCGTGTACAGGGTTAGCCCTTGTTTTTAGGAGAGATAGAGGAAAAAAAATATATATTTTTCCCTTGAAATTTGGAGGGACAAGCTTCCATTAGCCAAATTTCTAGAAGTATGGGAATTTCTGATAGCTTCTTCGCCCTGCCATTTGGTAAAATCGGGGTTTATGGTTTAATTCGCCTAGATTTTGTGGTATGGGCACTGGGTAGCTACATTTTGGCCCTCCCACCTGGTATAAATTGTATGGAATTTGCCTAGTGCCCAGGGTTAAAATCATAGCTTTGTTACTTGTCTGGTTCGTTCGTGAGAACTACAGAGTCTACTATCTAGTGACCATCCAGAAAATCTCTAAATCTCCAAGGCTCGGTTTACATATATTGAATTTTCGTGTTTATTTCCCCTCAACGGAACGGAAAGAGGGCAAGAGATGCTAGTGGTGGAGCCGCCTGTTCAGAGCAGAATTTGTTACAGTTATTAGCCTGGTGGTCCGTGGAGCTACCTGTTCAGAGTAGAAGAAACTCGGAAGGTGTCACGCGAGGCTTTGACGGTGAATAATTACCAGGGTTTCAACTTTGCAAACGTCTTGATAGGTATTTACTAGTTACCTAGTCCTTCATCTTTAAATTCCTTAAAGATATTTATTTAAATTGTAGGACAAAAACTGCAGACTTGGAACCAAATATGTTTTGTCACAAGGGTGTGTATTTTCACATTTTTTTATACTTATGTTTTTTTATTTGGATCCCCATTCCATTTCCCTGCCGTGTGCACCCAATCTCCAACCAATCTTCCATCCTTTTTCCAATCAGATTGCACCCTACGACTTTTCCAGCTATCTGTATTTGTAAGGTAAGAAAAATGTTAGAAAGTTTTAATACAAAATTATCAGTCCAATACAAATAAATCCTAAATGAAATACAATCATAAAACACATGTAACATCCAATGAAGACAACCATAACGAAACTGCCTAACCCATATTCTCAAAAAATGCAATAAAAT